>NKCL01000016.1:0-179915 GCA_003947005.1 Fusarium floridanum | reverse complement strand
GTTTAGGTTATAGCTAATAGGATAAGTTAATAAGAGTTATATATTAGTTAAGGTAGCTTAGATATAGAATTTTAGTAGGTTACTAAACTAAATTAGCGTATATATTAACTTTAAACACGGAGTTTAAATACAGAGATAGCTCCTCCGCGTCTTTCATAAACGCCACGCCGGCCGGAAATTTATAGAAGATATGTCTTATGTCTTAAGAAACACCAACACCAACAGAGGCATCCTCCCAAGTAGCCCTTGTCCTAGGCTCTTTCGCGATATCATCTCAGCAAATGATCGAGTCGAAATGAGTATCGTCATACCATATGACAAGCTACCCAAAAGACAACACAGATGTCCAAGCTGCAATACTAGAAGAAAGAAAGGGTATCAGAGCTGCGTGGAGGTGACCTGGTATGTGCAAAGTTTTCCCGGTCTTGAGTTTATCAATCACGGCCATGGAGGGGGTTATTAATGCTAATAACACGTCACATCTAGCTCAAAGTGCGATCTTCGCATCGAATTTCACCCTTCATCACCCACTCATCCTGATCCCTTGACCAGGATTGCGCTCGATGACATCAGGGCCAGCGGCATGAAGCCATTCTTCGAATCCCAGTCAGCCCCTACCTACATCTCCGGAGCCTCTACCACTGTAGAAATGGAAAGTTGGCTTGAATCAAAGATCGCTCATACTCGGTCCTACTTTGAGAAGACTTCTCGTCCTTCGGAGAAGCACGAAGCTCCCGACCCCTGGGTCTTCCGGAGAGTGGTAGTTTGTAACTCGCAATGGCCAGGAGATGCAAACTGGTCCAACATCGAGGAAGCCGAGCAATCTATTTCAAATACCGTGGATACGTTGAATCGATATCTGACTAGAATCGATACGCACCCCTCTGATCCCATGACTGGCGACCTGGCTCTTGCAAGATGTGCCGCTCGCCAATACAGCAACCGTCAGCCGAGTCCCAACAGTACTTTTGCACTGAGACGGCGATTTGAAGTAGGAGGAACATTCCACAAGCAATTTAACTCGTCTGTCGTTTGTATTCGCTGTTTCTTATGGCTGTATGCGGACATCCTTTCGGTGGAAGCCAACATTCTACGGGGTTGCTCGGGGACCCTGCACATGGATCCCCCGCGACTACTTAAAGTTGAAGAACCCAGCATGTTTCAAAAGGTAGTGCGCTTCCTTTCTACGACTACGATGCTCGCGCCATTACCTATGATTCTTGGACATGTCGTTAGGGCTTTCACCGGACCCGAACCCCAACTCATCGCTCCTGAACCTCCCCTCATCGCCCCCGCTATTTGCGAACTCATGAGTAGGTCACGAGACCTTTGTTTTCACTATCGGATGAACGGAAACTTGAGCAGCTGGCCCTTATGTCTCTTCCCTCTCACAGGGAGGGCTGATAAGGCCACTTGGTTGGAGGCATACCGTCAATGTCGAGAGTCCATCATTGAGACTGAAGGAAAGAGGCTGATGCTCTCGTACAAGTATGAAAGAATTCGTCTGTATGAAACATGCAGTCTCCGGCACACATCTCCCTGCTAGGACCAAGCGCACATAAGTGGAGGGTTGAAGAGGATTTTGGCCTTCAACTAGGCCCAAGTTGAAGTTTGAGATTACTCGAGACGGACTTTTGTGTGACAGCCACCACTTTTTTCTTAGTCGACTCAAACTGGGAAGTATTTGGTCCGTTCTAGGTAAATAAGTACAATGTAGGCGGTATTGTTATCTGCAATCACCAGTTCAAAAGAGGCCATCAGGTAGAACAACAACTAGAATTATCAATACATGGCAGTATTAAAGGCCCAATACCGCTAGTATGAACTATTTAACATATTGGCGGCGTCAAAGACCATTTACGGGATGCACCGATTCTTATATCAGTCTTGTTTCCACTTGCATTGGGGAAGAGAAACAAATGCCACGCCCTTCACGCTTCTCACAACCTCTTCCCTGCAGCCTTGCTTTTTCAGGGTCGAAAGGAAGAACGACGCCGAAACTACTAGAAAGCAGTAAAAATTGAGAGAAGATGCGGCCAAAAAAACATACAACAGCGGGTATTCGCTGGTCGTCACCGAACCCAACTACTAATCCGCCCCTTACCGGCTTGACTCTGGGAGAGCAGACGGGATCCCGTATTTTCCGGTAGGTGTGGCCGTATGTGCTTTTTGAGGTGTGAACACTGGTTCAAAAATTGTTGCGTCCATATTTTTCTCGGTCACGCATCACCTTTGAGTGAACTTGGGATGAACAGTATTGGAATCATTAGTGGAGCTCAGGCTCGGTCTATATGGACGATTTCCTCCATGCCAACAACTCTCAGCCTATACCTCACAGTACCCAGGCTTTAAGTGGTGATCTCCCGCCTGCACGGCTGTAATATTGCTTGGGTTGCTTTGGCACGTGCTCCATGTTGAGGCCCAGAAGAATCCCTTCAGCCGCCCCAGTTACGTGAGATCTTTCCTCTCCCCCGAAATCCTGTGATAGGTGCTGATGCCTGCAGTTCGAATCACATCCACTGCAGGCAATCTCACATATGAGCATAAAGGAGTGGTCGGAAAAGAATAATTCTGCATTAAACACTCCACCCTATTGCATGCCGTGCCGTCTAATCCTTCCCGCACCGTATCTAAGAATGCATGACCCCTCATGACCACTGTGATTATCGGCAGTTGTAAGCACTCTGATTGCTTGAGCTCAGGTCAAGCAGTGAGGTGCGCATCTGAAACATTCATCTGCTTAAAAAGCTCTCTTGCGCGATCAGCGCAAGTTATTCTGGCCAATGGAAATTGGCACAAAAGGGTCGGACGGCTGGGCTTAGTTAATTGATGCTTGGCTATGATGCCCTTCCCCTCACGCACTACATAGAGCTTCTTGCGTTATATGAGTCGGTAGTATCTCCTCGATTCTTGCCATATCAAAGTCCACAAGCCCAGTTACCGACACTATTCCGGGTGCCCAATCATAATGGCGATACTCACGGATCTTATACTCGACAACGCAATGGCCTTGCCTCTCTCCGTCCTTCTGCCAGCATGCATCATAGGCCTGGTGAGCGCACCGCCCATAATTCGTCGAGGCTAGTTACCATTACTAACTTGAATCTAGAGACTTTGGCGCACTTCCTATACACCATCATCTACCAACTCTTCTTCAGTCCACTACGCAAGTTCCCGGGTCCCAAACTCTGGGCGGTATCCATTATTCCCTATGTACGGATGCATCTGCAGGGCCAAAGTCATCAAAAGATTCTGGAGCTTCACCAAAAATACGGTCCCATTGTAAGAATCGGGCCCAACTTCCTCTCGTTCAACCACCCAGACGCAATGAAAGAGATACGAGGTCATCGTAAGATAGGCAAGGGCGAGAACTCCAAAGAGCCACATGCTGCGACGCCCAACGCTGATAACATTATCGGCGCCAATCGTCCAGATCACCAGCGTTTCCGTCGGGCTTTGGCTAATGGCTTCTCTGCTCGGACTATGCAAGACCAAGAACCTACTATTAAGAGGTATATCGATTCTTTCATCCAGGTGCTACACGAGGAGTGTGCAGGCGGCAAGGAGCCTCTCAACATCGAAAAGTGGCTCAATTTTCTCACATTCGACCTTGTTGGTGATCTAGCCTTTGGTGAACCGTTTGATTGTCTAGCAGAGAAAAAGTATCATCATTGGGTCCGCCACATTTTCAAGGGAATCAAGGATATCGCGTACATGACCAACTTCGGTCGTATCCCGTGGCTCGCAGAGATCCTTAAGCTCTTCACCCCCAAGAGCGTGTTCAACAAGTGGGCCGAACACAAGGAGATATCTTCTGGAAAAGTGCGCAAGAGGTTGGATATGAAGTATGATCGTCCTGACTTCGTTGATTCTATGGTCAAGAAGACCAAGTCAGCTGGGGCTGTGAGTTTAACCTACCCATACAAGCTTGAGTAGAGATCCTGATTGTTCACTAGGACATCACTTTTGACGAGTTGGCTTCAAATGCTCAGCTCATTGTTCTTGCCGGCTCAGAGACAACAGCTACGTTGTTATCAGCTGCAACGTATTATCTGACTACTCACCCTGACATTTTGGCCCAGCTGAACGACGAGGTCCGATCTGCATTTACTTGCGAGGATGAAATCGACATGATAAGTGTTCAGAAGCTGCCGTACATGTTAGCCATTCTCAATGAGAGCCTTCGAATGTTTCCACCGGTTGTGAACGGCATTCCGCGCCTCATTGGTCAAGGAGGCGACACAATCATCAGCCACTACATTCCCGAGGGGGTAACACTTCGTCCATCATGAACTGCAACCCAGCGACATGCGCTAACTATCATTACCAGACGACGGTGGACATCTGGCACTGGGCTGTTTATCGCAATCCACACCACTTTGCGCAACCAAACGACTTTGTCCCGGAGCGATGGCTTGGAGATCCTCGCTTTGACAACGATGCCAAGCGGGCATTACAGCCTTTCTCCACTGGCCCTCGAGACTGCATTGGGAAGAAGTATGTAACCTCGTTGATAGTGTCTGAGCTCAAACTGACGTTCCCGGGAAGCCTGGGCTAATCATGTCAACAGTCTAGCTCACGCCGAAATGCGACTTATTCTGGCCCGACTTGCGTGGAACTTTGACATCCGGCTTGCAGAGGACAGTTTCGACTGGGAACGTAGGTGCGAATCGTATTTTCTTTGGCAGAAGGGCCCAGTCAACGTGTATTTGACACCCAGAGTATAGAAGCGCAGTGAGCTCGGGTCAGCTAATGCTTAAGAATTAACTGTCTCGTAGCGATTTGCATACAATTATGTTACCAACTTTCTCAATAATATTTCAACCAGCTTGCTAATCCTTGTCCTTCAGTATTAACAGCAGTCCCGCCATTTCCAACACACTACGGCTCTTATAATAATACCTAAGCAGCCATGCCTCATAGGCGCTAAGGAGTTCATCCAACCTACACACGCAAACAATAGTCCCCTGTATCTGCCCCCTCCCTCCGTAGTGTAGCCATTCACGGAAATCATCTCCTCGCTGAGGTTTAAATAGGTCCAAGGGCTCGGTATGCCTCGATGTGGTCGGGTGCATTATGGAGCCCATGGAGCAAGAGTCGCAGACCTGAACAGAGCGCGCGTACGCCCAGACTATGAGCCCGGCCTTATACAATGCGAGGGGGGCGATGAAGTCGATGCGCCAGGAGGTCAAAGAGCTTCCTCTCGTCTCCATGCTGTCTGATGTCTCTTGCAGCAATTTGAGAACTTGTGCCGCGTGCCATAGGGCTAGTCGAGCATCCGACGTCCTCACCCACTCCAAAATGCGGGACTCAAGTTGTCTCCTGTAAGGGCCTGAGTACTGCTTGTGGTATCTGTCCATGGCAAGGTCTTGTATAGCCTCGAGGTTAGCTCTGAGAGACATTTGAGAAAAGTGATATAGTGCCGGGGTGCAATTCTCTAACAACTCCCTATGTTTCTCAGATGACAGCGGTGATCCGATCGAACGATCCCTCAGACATTCGCTCCAAGTCGTAAACATGGCCGACCAATACTCGATAAACCGCGATGAGGCTGGAGTAGAAAGAATGCTAGAGCCTTCAGAAGACTGCAGAGTCTGTGGACAAGGTCTGTGCCTTTTGATGTCTCGCCAGACCCATGTCTGCATGGCGCAGATGCCGTACACATAATCGTCTTCTAGGAGCGGAGGCAATGTGTCCCGTCCTTCGCAATCCATGGCTGTGTCCATCAGCGTCATGAAAAGCATGGTTGCTCGCTTTTTGGACTCAATCTCTTTGATCTCGTGCCATTCTTCGGCTGTTGTTGCTTCCCAGAGTCTCTCGGAAGAGGGTGTCGCGAGGCACAATTCTTCATATCTCAAGACGGGATAATGCCCCTGGAGGAAATAAAAGTAGTTATCGAGTCGGAAGGTGTAAAAGGCCAACCTGTAAAGAAGACATTTAGCAAGCCGAAGCGTTCCATGGAAACAGATTACCTCCTACCTCTTGAACTTTTCTCGGATTAACCAACTTGTTGGAATCATGTCTTGGGTGTCATCCTGGACAAAGATTTGTTGCTCTTGGAATAGGCTAGCACCACGAAATATGGCGATCATCATGCAGTAGCGAGGGTAAGCCTTCCTAAATCTCATATCATCCTATTCCTGTCAGCACTGCCCAGCATTAGACTTGTGTGGCACACTCATACCAGATATTCAAGGGTAAAGATGACGTTGAGGAGTAAAGCTTGATAAGCTTGTATCGCGCTCTCGGACACTGTCGCTGGCCATGTCGAGACCTGGGACTGGATCATGTTAGCCGCAGGCATCTGACCAAGAAGTATATACGCACGAGAACCTTGCTCAGTCTAAGGAAAAGAGACTCGCTCCAACGCTCGGAGGCTTCGAGTGATGGAGTAACGCCGTACTCCCATGCCCCTATCATCGACATCGTGGAGACTAGATCGGGAATTGCTGCGGCTGGGTTGAATGTGCTCTGATGGATAATCGACCACCGCGGATGGAATCTTTCAAAGTAATAATCCAACCATGACTGAGCAGCGAACTCTTCTGCGATAGGCATGGGGATTGGAAGTGAGTCATCGACTTCAAAGGCTGGCTTGCAACGGTGGTCCAAATTATCAGAGGGATGGCGAACGCTGAAGTCGGGGGCTTCTAGAGCATCCAATTCCTCTAAAATTCCGTCTCTTAAGACGTTTGTGCGCGGTCCGAACGATCCGGCTGTTGAGGGCGCTCGACCTAGCCCTGAAAAGTCACTCCCTGAGGTTTCTGGGGCGCCTTGATATCCAGTTAGCAAGGACGAGGATGGCGTGGCCGTTTGTGCTGTCCAAGGATCGCACGAGTCCAACACTAACTGCAGAGCTGTGTCTGGACTCAACATTGAAGCGCGGAGCTCAGGTTCGAGTACAGCGTCAGAGGTACATCGGCTGGTGGACACCCGCGGTTGGCTTCTTAGGTCGCTGATACTACTTTGCAGTGATGAACTCTCTTGTGCGTCCAAGTTGTTGTCTTCATCCTGTCGGCAGCCAACCGATGCTTCGTTCTGGGTTGTTGATGGGGACAATGTCGTAGACTCTGCTTGCTGCTGGAGGGTCTCATGTTGCTGAGCGACATGGCGTTTCAGGACGTCTCTAGAGTCGCAAGTCATTAAATCCACCCCGAACCGAGATAGTAAGGTAGACTTACTGTCGACTGTAGGATTTATGGCATCTCGGGCATTCGTAGGGCTTCTGAGAATTATGAGACCGCATGTGACGCAGAAGATGCTCATTGCGACGGTATGCTCGGTGGCATCCTGGGACGACACATTGGTACCGCTTGAGAGATGGGCGGGTGCCAGTACCATGCAGGGGCGGACCCCCGCTGGAGTGTGCATGTGGGAGAGGCATTGACATCGGACGATGGAGAGTGTGGAGGACAATGGTGAGCTGGAGGACGATGGGATGGGGGATGTGGGTTGCATCTTGACATGTTTGACGCGAGGCATTGGCCAATCGGGCTTAAGGGAATAGGTTTGACTAAAATGCGGGGGAGGAAGAGGAGTTCCCCAGGTGTGCATCGGCAGATGGATCAAGATTTGATGCAGATATCAAGCATAAAATAGACGAGAGAAGGAAGAGCAATGACCATTAGACAGTATAAGATGGTAATACTTAAATGAGAATACTTTTGTAAAAACATAACAAGTAACTAATAGGAAAAGAAGATCCCGACTTCCTTCGTCCCTTGATCACTAAGCTTAGCCCCCTTTTCCTTTTCAAGCCTCCCCCACATGATGGTCCCGATCCCATCGCCGCTACCCCACATGACAGGCACTCAACCCACATCCATACCCTTACTTCCAAGCGTACTTTGCTTAGAATGTCAAACAGGATGCAATGAGACATCGGGTGGCCTCTTAGATGGCTATATAATTCGCCATGCGTCCTCGAAAACAGCGGGTAGAACCATCACCATCCTCCATCAATCTCTACCTCCTCTCCCCCCACTCCAACCACCAACAACCCACAATGGTCAAAGCCCACGCCATCTACAATGACTTTGCCGCCGCCTCTCGCCCTTTCAGAGCCGAAGTAGGCATTGAGGATGTCGAGGTCGAGGGTACCATACCCAAGGAGCTCAACGGCACATTCTACCGTGTTTGTCCCATCTCAGTCCGCACGACTCCGGTTCCTGACCTAAATAATTAGGTTATGCAAGATCCCTACTACGAGAGGGACTATTACCTAGGCGGCTCCAAAACCATCGCCTTTGACGGAGACGGCAATATCAGCGCCTTTCGAATCAAAGACGGAAAAGTCTCATTTCAGCAAAAGTACGTCATGACAGAACGTCTCGTAGCTGAGCGAAAGGCCGGACGTGCTCTCTTTGGCATGTTTGCCAGTCCTTTCTCTCATCATCCTTGCGTCCGCGCAGTCCTAGACTCGGCTGCCAACACAAATATCATCATACATGCGAACAAGCTTCTAGCGCTTTCCGAGTTTG
Source organism: Fusarium floridanum (assembly GCA_003947005.1). Taxonomy (NCBI): domain Eukaryota; kingdom Fungi; phylum Ascomycota; class Sordariomycetes; order Hypocreales; family Nectriaceae; genus Fusarium; species Fusarium floridanum. The sequence continues at coordinate 171,435 of NKCL01000016.1, read as the reverse complement.
GTCCTGCTTACGAGCTTGACCCCAGTGAGTCTTCTTTGGGTGGACTTTGCCTTGCGCTGCTGACCAGGTTAGACTCTCTTCACACTATTGGCCACGATGCCTTTGAAGGTGTAGACCCGCGCAAGCCATTCACTGCCCATCCGCATGTGAGTGTCAGAGTGGACCACAGATAATTCCAAACTGACTTGATACAGGTTGATCCCAAGACTGGCGATCTCGTTGGGTTTGGCTACCAGCTGAATGGGCTTGGCAGCCCTGAGGTGAGAATTACACGAACTCCCGTGTTTTCTGAGTGATCTCTAATCTTGTCGTGGTCCAGATTTCCATCTATGTCATCAACAAACACGGCAAGACAACTTTCAAACGTGACCTTGAGTTTCAAGGTGGAGGCATCATTCACGACTGCGCTGTGGTAAGTATTCCAGCTTGATATTTCCATCCTTCACTAAGAACCTACTATCAAGACTGAGAACTATGTCGTCCTGATGCGCATGCCCTTCATGGTTGACTATAAGGACCACGAGAAGCCTGGAAAACATCAGTGGCACGTAAACCTCACCGCATAACATTTCTACGCTAATGCTTCACAAGGTACTACGATGAGAAGTGCCCGGCGTGGTTCGGCGTCATTCCACGCAACGAAAGTGCTCCAATTCGATGGTTCAAGTACAAGAACTGCATGTCTATCCACACCGGCGCAAGCTGGGAGGAGGATGGAAAGATGTATGCAGAGGCCCCTCACTGGCACGTCAGATTGATACTCACCCTGTATCTGTTTCCAGCTACTTTGATTCTTCCGTGGCTTCTCACAACGCCTTTTCATTCCTTCGTAAGATGAGAATATCCCGACTCTTTGGCATTAGACTTACAAAGTGCAGCTTCACGTCACGGAGAGAACCCACCACCGAGTGATGTTACCGTCAATTATGTCAAATGGTGCATCGATCCTTCGAGCGAATCCGATACCATGCCGGACCCAGGTGAGAATTGGTGGAGATACCCGCACTCTCCAACGCAGGCTGATTATTCCAATAGAGGTTCTTCTAAGCGATCCTTGCGAGTTTCCCAGAATTGACGAGAGATTCCTTGGTCAAAAGAGTCAGTTTTCATGCTTCTTTGTCCTTTTATCGCTTTACTGACATGACGACAACCTCAGCTCGATACACCTACATGGACTGCTACAAGCCTGATGGTGATAATACAGCGCAGCTATATCAAGGCCTCAACACCCTGGCTCGCCTCGACTACAAAACCGGAAGCGTCGAGTACTTTTCCCCAGGACCGAGTTGCCTTGTTCAGGAACCTTGCTTCAGCCCTCGACATCCCGATGCTGAGGAGGGTGATGGTTTTCTCATCACCATGATTGACAATCAGCAGCTCAACCGAAACGAGGTGGTATGTTGCGCCCATAAGCTTTGTGTCTTCCATCTTGCTCACGCCTCGTCTGATGCAGATCATCCAAGACACAAAAGACTTTCAGTCTGTCGTTGCCAAGATTATCCTCCCATTTCGTAAGTGCATCATCAAGATTCACCTTGTTCGAATACTAAATCGATATAGGGCTTCGTTCTGCCGTTCACGGCAATTGGGTCGATGCCGAGCGAATCCCTGAGACGGAGCCTGCTGAGATTCAGTCGATTCCTGATATTTATCCCAATGTCCCGACTGTCAAGGTGGAGACCTAGACTTATTAGGCCATGTAGTAGTTATCTCGACTTTCCGTTGGTTTTTCATGATGTCGATAGTCGAAGGGAATTTTCAGATCCTGTTTCTTACTATTTTCTCACTGCACTCGTGAAATCTCAGCACTGTCCGATTGTCAAAGCTTCCTACGATGTCCCGAAAATGGCGAGATCTGGCGCCCGTTCACCCAGTCACGGCTTGGCAAATTCCAGTTTCTGTCAGCGAAAAGGGGAGAATCTCACGGGAGTTTACCCTTGAAACAGACCCCGGCGTACAAAAGTCCATCAGAGTCGTACTCGTCATATCCGGCTCTCGTCCAACAATGCGTCAGCATTATAAAATCGTAATCACCTGCCTTACGATTGGTCCAACCCTCCCAGGCCACCCCTGTATCCGTATCGGTAACGGCCGGTCAAGTCTTTTAGGAGCAATAATCTCCGACGATCTACGGCTCGGCCGACTTTTCTGGAACTCGTCCGTGTGCCTCGGCATCTTCACACTAAAAAAAAAGCATATTTTGTGGAAGACAATGCGAGTTCATGGTACGGACGTTCACCTTATGCGGAAGCTGTAACGGTTTTTGCTATTATTAGGTTGAAAGGAGTTTGTCATGCCGAGGCTTGTGTGTCGTAAGAAATAGATAAAGCCAGCATACAATCCCTAGAGCACATCAATATGTTCATCGGCGTCTAAGTCCTTCAGTCAAGTATCCAGCCATGTTGTATCACGTCCCACTTCTCTTGTCAGCTGCTGCTGCTGTGAGCGCCAGCAATGAGTGGAAGGCCCCCGGCGCCTATGACCGTACGTGTCCACCTCCAAGAAGTGAAGATTTCGACTGACACCAAGCAGGAAGAAGTCCTTGCCCTATGGTCAACTCGCTGGCAAACCATGGATATCTTCCTCACGACGGATTGAACATTTCTTTGCCCGACTTGATTGTCGCCTTTACCGATGCCGTCAACTTGGACCCTGCTGCTACTACGCTGGTGGGACAAAAGGCACTGACCACTGGAGATAACGTCACTTTTGACTTGGACAACCTGAACAAGCATGGCGGTGAGTAAATTGCCACATTGTTCATGAATGGGAGTACTGACCGTATCAGTCATTGAGCACGACGGCAGTCTGAGCCGCAGCGACATCTTCTTTGGCGACAACCACAGTTTCAACCAGACCATCTGGGACTCTGTGGCCTCTCATTTCACTGAATCCACCATCTCCATTCAGACAGCCGCGACTGCCAGGAAGCAGCGTCTCCAGGCTGCTGCTGCCGCCAACCCCGAGTTTGCTCTCACCGCCGATGGTGCCCAGTTCAGCTTCATCGAGTCTGCCCTATACCTGTCCATTTTTGGAGATGTCACGGAGGGCAATGCCGTCACTGATTGGGTCAAGGTGTTGTTCGGTAAGTCACCTCATTCCCTTTGTTAAAAGTCTTACTAACATGATTTAGAACAAGAGCGTTTGCCTTTTGAGGAAGGATTCAAGAGGTCGGAGGAGCCCGTCACTGCTGCTGGCATCTTGGGCTTGGTCCAGAAGCTTGTTGCTGCAAGCTCATGAAATAGTAGTTTTAGGGACTTCAAAAGTCTAAAGTAATGAAATTAATGCTAAAATATTGTTCATTTTCATTATTAGCATGAATTATTTTCCCACGAATGAAAAGCCATGTTGCACGCGTTTTTGGCGAAATTACGCGATACTCGCGTTTGTGGAATAAAGAAGATTGAACAGACAAGTTTCTATAACCTCAAGCGACATCCGTAATAGTAAGGATTCTTCGGTCAATGATGAGATGGCGCTTCAATATTTGATAGCATTGAGCTTTCGACCAATTCCGTTCAACTTGGGCTGAGTACTGAGATATTTCTCACGACCCCCCGAGACCCTCATCTCCCGGGTAGCAACACCTATCAATGATGAATCTCCATTCCATCAATCGAAGGTAACATTGATGCATATCCAAGGTCTCGTGACCAATATCAGCACTTATGCACCGAGGCGAACCAGTCGGAGTCTAAACGGAGACCAGAAACCCCGCAATGGATGTCGAGGAAACGGTGAGATACAACTTGTGCACGCTATTGACAAATGACCCCCACGGATCGCCAAGTCTCAACTGTCTCATGGCATCGGTTGGGTTGCGGGGTCGGCTCGGGGCGAGAAAAAGGCCGCAATATCACATAGATTGATAACGATGTCTGCATCTTGACACCTCCACACCACCCCGATCTTATCTTTGTGATATAGTCAATTGCCATCAATCACTAGTCTAGGCACTTCACGATGGTCTTTACACCGCCTCCATGGGTTCCAGAGTTGCCCATACGTATTTATCCCAACGTCCTTATTGCGAGCACTTTGCTGACCAGAAGCTAGAACCGCCAGACTCAATCTCAGTCGCCGAGTTCATGAGCACGGAAAAATATGGACGCTGCGCCATTGCTAAATCACGAAACCCGTACACTTGTGGGCTTACTGGTAAAACGCGCGATGCCTCTGAAGTAATCGCGCGAGAAGATTATCTCGCTCGAGGCATCGGTCAAGCACTCAACTTCGATCCTCAACGTGGCTCGGAATGGGACAAAGTAGTTGGCGTGTATTCATTCAACACGGTTTGTTTATTAATTGGAAGCGATGTATTGCCTCACTGACACTGTCCTTCAGATTGACTACATCCCTCTCACCCACTCAATCCATCGACTCAATGGTGTAGTTAGTCTTTCCAGCGCTGCGCTATCTTCCTCAGAACTTGAAGATCAGCTCCGATTATCTAAAGCCAAGGCCATTTTCACTTGCCAGCCCTTATTAGAGGCGGCTCTTAAGGCAACGGCTGCCGCTGGGATCCCCAATGACCACATTTTCCTCCTTCCGATGCCGGAGGCCGAGACCAATTCGACGTTTCGGACAATTGAAGATCTAATTGAGGATGGCAAAAAGCTACCCGCGCTATCGCCTCTGAACTGGGCTCAAGGACAGGGTGCTCGACAAGCTGCCTATTTGTGTTATTCCAGTGGAACGTCTGGTCTGCCAGTGAGTTATTCTGTCTAGTGGTAACAGCAATACTAATAAGCGTTAGAAACCTGTCATGATCTCGCATTTCAACATTATTGCAGGCGTTATTCAGACTCACACATTTGACGATGTTGCGCGCAAAGCTTACGGTGTTGAGAGTCAAGCCATGCTTGGCCTATTGCCTTTCAGCCACGTGTTTGGTCTCATGCTCATTACTCACTTGGGCACATATCGTGGCGACGAGATCATTGTGCTACCACGGTACACATTTCTGACATTCTTGAAAGCAGTGAGCCAGCACAAGATTCGTCAACTCAGCATTGTCCCGCCGATCGTCATTGAAATGCTAAGCAGGCAGGATGTATGTCGACAGTATGATCTGGAAAGCGTCGAGTTTCTATACACAGGTGCAGCACCACTTGGAAAGGAAACTGTTGATGACTTGCTGAGGATCTATCCCAAGTGGCGGCTTGGTCAAGGTTTCGGTAAAAAGAAGGGCTCCAAATACGATGCTGTCACTAACGATTACAAGGAATGACTGAGACTGCCACCGTTTTTATTCAGTCTAGCGAACACGATACCTTTGTGGGATCAACTGGTTCCTTAGTACCAGGTGCCAAGGCCAGAATCGTCGATGTTGACGGCAATGAAATCACCGATTATGAAACTCCTGGGGAACTCCTCATTCAAAGCCACTCTGTTTCCTTGGGCTACTTTAATAACCCAAAGGCAACTTCGGAAACGTTTTTCACCGATAAGGATGGCCGCTGGATTCGTACAGGTGACGAGGTCCTTGTGCGAAAGGCACCTTCTGGGAATGAACACTTTGTCGTCGTCGATCGAGTCAAGGAGCTCATCAAGGTCAAGGTATTGCAAAGTCATTTTGAGTTTTAATGCAGTTTCTAACGCGAACAATAGGGTCATCAAGTTGCACCTGCAGAATTGGAAGCACACCTCCTTACCCACCCTCACGTCGACGACTGCGCAGTCATCCAAATCCCAGACCCACGAGCCGGAGAGGCCCCCAAGGCTTACGTTGTCAAGTCATCTAGTGCGAAGGAGAAACATGAAGATCATGTCACGAAAGATATCCATAGACACGTTGAGGAACACAAAGCCAGGTATAAGTGGCTCAAGGGAGGTGTCGAGTTCATTGATGCTATTCCAAAGAGTCCAACTGGGAAGATTCTGAGGAGGAAGCTGAGGGAGAAGGAGAGGCAAGAAAGGATTGCCAAGGGGGCGAAGCTTTGAGCCTTTTTTTGCATACGCTGTTCTTGTTCTAGCAAGCCCTTTTTGGTTGATAGTCAATGTTTACAAACCCATTGCACTTTACCTCAACTACTCAACTGCCCCATCGTGGGGGAAAAGTGTGACATGCACTGAACATATTCGTCTATCCTCGACCAATGAATCGCGGCATAGTATACGTTAGAGTACAATATGGCAGAGCGAGTAGGAGCGCGCTTGTGGACAGGCAGATGGCAAAGGCCGAGATAATTCTTCAAGTGCTATTCTATATCGTACACCCACCTCGATAGATACTCGAACATATTGATAAGCGCAATTGACGCCATGACACAGTGGCGGGCAGCCTGCATGATGATGATTCTCTCCTTACGAGTCATCTTTCCCCGAAGCCTTGAGGCTGCTCCTCTCCAAAACGCCACGCTATCAGCACCATGCACACCACAAACTCAAGACATGACTGCATCACCTTGACATGAACAGTACTCAGTATCCTCAAGGGCTGTTCGAGTTTTCTTGTTAATGAAGAAAAGGTATGTGGTAGCTGTTCAGATGATGCCTCGTAGAACACCAAAAAAGGATCTGAAGTTATAACGACTCAACTGGCAAAAAAAGAGGTTTGCCGTCAGCAAGACTCGAACTTGCGTTTTCAGTGTCTTAATGGACCACAAACTGATGTACTAACCCCTATACGATGACGGCTTGTCTGTGTTTGTTGAATGAATAGGGTGTTGAGAAGGCCTATAGACCCAGGGGTGTGCGTGGGACGTCAAGGTCACGTTAATCAATTATGACTTCTAGATTCTCAAGTAGGGTTCCCATAGGTAGCCCCCTCTCTCTCTTTGCCAGAATCAATAATATCTGTATAATAATCTTTATTTCGTCCATGTCCTCTATGAAGGCTGGGCATCACATGACCCCAACCCCCTCGTTCGGCGGTTAACCCGCGTCGCGACATGATTGCTTCTCGTTCAGTTAAGGTCATTACACTTGACTTCCAACAACATGACAATGGCGTCACGGCAGTGCCTAGAAACATTTTTTCTCTACAGCTCAAGAGGGGCCAAACTCGTCTGGACGCCACAATTCCCACCTCGACATCATCCAACCAGCATCTTTCGCATGGCTTCTACGTGGTCGAAACTAGCTGGCTCATTAGGCCGGTTCAGACAGGGGCCAAAGCCACCCGAGGATCCGCGGTCGTTCCCGGTCTCGGGTTTTAGCCTCATCGATCATAGCCAAAAGGTGGAAGAGGAAGAACTACCCGACTATGTCGCTGACCGGTTCTATTCTGTTCGCTTAGGTGAAGTGTTTCATGGCCGATACCAGACCGTTGCCAAGCTGGGTTTTGGTAGCTCATCTACTATATGGCTGGCTCGAGATTTGAGGTATGCTACAACCTCTTGAATATTCCAGGCTCTACGGCTAATGGTTACATCAGTGGCCATCGATATGTCGCACTTAAGGTGTACGTGCATACCTCTCGCTTCCATCGGGAACTTCCTCTATACAAAGACATGGACCCAAAGCTTTCAACGACAAAGAACCCTGGTCGGACAAACATTCGGCAATTACTGGACTCTTTTGAGATTGATGGACCACACGGCCGACACGCTGCACTGGTATTCCAACCAGCACAGATGAGTCTTCGGGACATGAAACTTGTTTTCCGGAAAGACGGTGGCTTTGACGAGATGTTTGTCAAGGGAGCTGTGGAAGAGCTACTAAAGGCTCTTGATTTTCTCCATAGCGAGGCTAATGTAGTCCATACAGGTGTGTGCCAAACTAACTCCTTCGCTATTGAGCTGACTTTAAGCAGATGTTCACCCTGGAAATCTGCTCTTGGGCCTGAACGATGATTCACTACTTCGCCCACTAGAAGATCAAGAATTTTCATCTCCGGTTGCCCGAAAAGTGGTTTCTCCTGAAAGGACCATCTACCTATCTCGCCTCATACGCCCGAAGCCTGGCCCGATGTTACTCTCCGACTTTGGGGAGGCGAGATCTGGCCCAGGACCTCACGCCGGCGATATCATGCCGATCCAATACCGGGCTCCAGAAACAATCATGTGTATCTCTTGGAGCTACCCAGTCGATATTTGGAGCGTTGGGCTCACGGTAAATACCCTTGATTTTGACTTGTCTCTTTTCTCAATATCTCTTTGCTCTAACTCTTCCACCACCGACTGGCGCGTTATCCCATCAAGGGCCGGGCTGTGACTACAATAATAAACACAATACTAACTTTTCTACGTAGGCTTGGGATCTGCTTGGACCAAAACGGCTTTTCACTGCGCAAGATGAGGATGGCGATATGTATGATGCTGCACACCTAGCTCAACTGATTGCATCCCTTGGGCCGCCCCCCTTGGAATTTCTACGACGAAATCGCGAGAGAGCTGCTGATTTTTGGGATGAAAATGGTACGTTTTCGCCATTTCTAACTGCTTGCTCAGATCTAATTGGTGTTTCTAGGAAAATGGCTCGGTCTGGCACCTATTCCCGCTAATCGGACGTTGGAAGAGCTCGAAACAAGACTCAAGGATTCCTCACGCTTTATTGCATTTCTTCGGAGGGTGCTGACATGGGTTCCGGAGGAGAGACCAACGGCGAAGGAATTACTGCAAGATCCATGGATAAGGGGGTAAAGAGGCTGACACCATCCATATATAATTACCCATTGAAAGTAACACATGATTCACTTTCGATACTCATGGACTGTCGTCCATGCTCTCTAGTTAACCTGATGGATCCCCAGGGCTAACCAACGCCGCCTTCATCTAGACAAAAATCTCCACCGCCGGACATCAACAAGCGGGTCCTCTACCAAGGACCATTGGTGAGATGGCCGAGTTGGTTATGGCGTCAGGTTAAGGTCACCTTAACAACCTAAGATTCCTGATGGAGCAATCCTCCTGGGTTCGAGTCCCAGTCTCATCATTTCTTTTTGCTTTTGATCACGATTCTGCGGACTCTAGTCGTTAGAAGTCACTTTGTTATGGGGTGTCATTTCAGAGCGCTTACACTTTTGCTAGTCAGGTGATGTCAGCATCCTCTAATGACTTACCCTAGGTCTCGACGTCTCGCTCCATATTTGCTGCGATATGCCCTTTTGCTCCTTTAATTTATGGCCTGCTTGGTCTCTTCTATAGTACGTAAGTAGTAGGAATATTTATTGCTCAAGTCTTCTGTTGGCAACGAATTGCACTTCTCTCCCTTCACAAATACCTATCCGTGTATTCAGAAGGGGCCATGAACGAGGGGAGGGTTTTACTTGAAACAACGCTGGCATATCCCTCCATCCCTACATGCCTACTTTGATCTAGACGAGCCTCGGCCTCTCAAACTCCCCGACGGCCATTGCAAGCCAAATCTTTGCGTCGGCGGCGTCTATCGGAATCGCCGAGACGGCATCTGATCAGCCGGGAATAGCGCACTGGGAAATGATGCTCTTGGCATTCCCTAGATGATCCAGTTGGATCGTTTCCTTTGTCGATCATATCCACCCTGCCAAGACCGTCAGTGTCGCTTAACCGAAGCACAGCCAACGGACTTCAAAAACAGTTGCCTGGAGCCTTGGCAGGCAGATTCCAGGGATTTATTACCGACCATTTCCAGTCTCGCAAAAGTTCCCTCCAGAGACATCTAGCTTTGGTGGAGACTCTCACTGTAGCCGGGCGTCTTCAGAGTCCGGGGTTTATGATGCCTTGAGATGCGGTTAGTCATGGCTTCTGATTGTTTTGTTTCAAGGCGGACACAAGCCAGTGACGATCATATGATGAATCTATTTGCAAAACGATGTCGCTGGTATTGCCCTGCTTCCCCCCCTTCATGTAAGGATACCCAACTCGTTGGGTCATACGCTGCGGCTCTGGTAGCCTCGGGCTCAAGCTAAGGATCGGCTCAAAAGGGCGCCAGAATTATGCTTGACGCCGACGGGAAATAGTAACACTGCCACAAAGAACCTGACGTTTCTACGAGGCTATCAGCCATAATAACAAAGAAGACAGCCTCTAGCATGTTTCTATCAACCTCTTGGCTATGGACACTGTCGTCCCAACTCTACTACTACAGAGATAATTCGCACTACCAGACCAGCAAAAGCCCGTCAGGCTCTCCAGCCGCCCTTCACAGGCGAAGGATTCGAGGCAATCTCGCTCGCTTCCAACCTGCCTCAGCTGTAGTTGTGGAGATGTGTTGGCCGCCGATCGAGAATGGATCTGTGCTGCGCCCCTGAATAAAAAACCGGGGGTCCACTGACTTGGAATCCTGACCTTTTACGCTTCTTGAAACGAAACGGCTGATTTTTAAGTTGATGTGTTTTTTCTGGGACTCAAGAGCTTGTTTTAAGCGTATATATGGTGGCTGTCAGTGCCGTCGATGATGTTTGCCCTTTGCTAGCCAAGTCACATATACCCTTGAGCACATACGATCATCCTCTCGTCACAACTCAGTCACAATGCTTCTTCACCCTACCCTTCTTCTGGCTCTCGCTAGCCTTGGTGCCTCAAAGAACTTTGGCTACTTCAAGCCACCACGGCCTGTGGCAAACAGCTCCGACCTGTTCGAACGAGAAGCCGGTTGCTACAAAAGCGCTGCTCCAGAGATAGACTGCGACGGAACCTGCATCCCCAATAGCTACGACTGCTGCCGCCTCGGCGACGGCTCCTACTGCCAAACCCTATGCGAACCTCTCGGCGGCGGCTGCAAAGACAGTTACGCCGGTAACTACCCCGGCGGCGACAGCGATTCCAGCGGTGGATCTAGCGGCGATGGTGCCGGCAGCGACGATGACTCGGATGGCGACGGATGTCCGGATACTCACACTCCTTGCGACGATATCTGCATCCCACCGACTGGAATGTGCTGTGGTGATGGCACCTGGTGCAAGTTGGGCAAATGCACCAAGAATGGAGATTGCGATCTGAGCGAGTACGAGGACGGAAAACAAACCAGTGGTAGTGCCCAGACAGCCACAGAGGCGAGTGGAAGCAGCAGCACTGGAGGTAGCAGCGGTGGGAAGGGCAATGATAGTGATGACAAGGAAACCTCTAGCAAGGACGAGGATAGCAAGAGTGGTGATGACAAGGACAGCGATGAGGAGGCTAGCGAGTCTAAGGACGGAGACAAAGGAAACGATGCTTCTCTTCGTCTACCGACCTTCCCTGTGGGCCTTGTAGCCATCGTTCCTCTCCTAATGTAGAGTAACTTTATGCTGTGGCCCCAGCACATCTCTTGTACATTGAATAGCCCATGTATGCATACAAAAAAACGAAATCTTTTCTGTTATCAATCCTTGCATTTCACTCTGAGGTAATCATGTTCCGAATCGATCAAGTATCTGGTCCGCCAAGTGTGAGATGTCGAGAGGCCCAGTTCACTGTGGACACCCTGGTGAGATCCCCTGTTGTCCTTGAGGAGTTTACCTGGGGTATTCGACAGTCCATAGTGTTCACGCAGTGTCATAATTATCAACACGAACAGATTATCGGTCAAGGGGATTCGCTGGATCGTTATGTCATTACCAGATTTAATTCAGGTAGTTTACGCTCATTAGATAAGTCACTCTCGGATCGATTCATTTATGATCAAAACATTTCCTTGGGCCTGGACGCTTGTCGTATGCCTCAATTCCAGGCATGTTAGGAGTTGATCTGGCATTGTTAGAGAAACACTAGCGACACCCAATATAGCCCGCATCAGCCCCCTTTTCACCCGCAACATGATAAATCTAGACTATCAGTTACCTGGGCTCTTTTTCTATAATGCCTCTTCTTTAGGAATATCTATCCTTTCAGGGCTTCAAAGTGGGCTACCACGGGGCAAAACGTCATCCTGGAAAAAACAGCCCAATCAAATCTAATCCTGAGCCCTGTGTGTGGATTGGGATTAGGCATCAACAAGTAGAAAATCCCTGTTGGAGACATCCAACTTTCCTGTAGCAACTATTTCCATTGCGAAAGCATACAAACTCGCCCCTTGAGGTGTTAATCACCCGCCATGGACGACAAGGACCTTGTAGCGGCGCGCGAGTATCCGGGATGTTTCACGACCAATGATGTTCGCCAATACCTCAGTCAGCCTTCCCAGGATGCCCCAAACCATCAAGACCAACCCCAGGACGAAGGGGAACAAGTGACGCCCGAAAACCACTGGCTGAGAGACTGCATCTGCGCTCCTTTTCATAAGTCCTGTGTAGGCCCAGGGAGACAACGCAGCGAGAAAACCAAAATTCAAATACCCCTTTTTCGTCCTGATAAACCCAATTATCTTTTTGTCCAAGTTGATGACCTCCGTGCGGCGGCAGAGTCGGAGTGTTGGTTCTGTTCAGTCCTCTACGCCAGCATCTCATCCACGCCATCTTGGGACCCCGCAGTGCCGTCACCAAGCAGGGAATGGGTAGAGATCGAGATTAAGGAGGATGGGCTAAATCTGTGCTTTGATCACCCTTCAGATCGTGAATCGCCGGATCCACCGGTGATACTCTACGTTGACGGTGCTATAGGTATGGTACTTTCTCCTATCAGAGTGCTGGGGAGAGAAACTTAACCAGACCGTGCCATCAGCACCCTCCTCTCCTTGCCAAGCGTTTAAGGTTGAGCAACGCCGGGTATTTGCCGAGCCTCAAGCACAGCTCAGTTTTGCATCTCGAGCGTTGAGGAACTGTATCAAGACGCATGCTTGCGCGCCTAGACCGAGCTCATTTGTGCCCACACGCCTTATCCATGTGCAGGTTGTCCACGGGAAATACTCCGTTCGCCTCGTTGAAGGAACATATCCTCAGCCCTATGTCACACTCAGTCACTGCTGGGGCACCAAGTTCCCTTCTCACGCCAAGACAACGGAATCCAACATCGAGTCTCGGTTATCACCATCTGGGATCCCTTGGAAGGAGCTCCCACAGAGCTTCCGTGATGCTGTTGCCGTCACGGAACGGCTTGGCTTTGAATACATTTGGATAGACGCTCTGTGCATCATCCAGGACTCGTCTGCGGATTGGGAGGCCCAGTCCAGCTTGATGCACCAAGTCTACACGAACTGCGATGTAATGCTGAGTGCGGACGCATCCCCCGACACCAATGTTGGTCTCTTCCGATCATGCAACATGGTGAAACCCTGGCCTGTAACAACAGCGCCGTTGCCCATCCTTTGGAAAGACTACTTGGTCAAGACGCGTTACCAATTGTCACACTACACCTTTGGGCTTGGGATGATCTACGGTCGTTCTCACAAAACCCATATCTTCCCCTTATCAACAAGAGCATGGTGCTATCAAGAAAAACAACTCGCCCGACGAATCGTGCACTTTTCTATCGACGAAGTCTCGTATGACTGTCTTGGTGGTGTCAAATGCCATTGTGGTTTCTGGGGCCCAGAAAGTATAAGCGTCAATTTAGGCATCTGGCACAAAACCCTGCCAGATGAGACTTGTAGAGAGAAAGAAAAACACGAACTGTGGCGCGAAATGGTCGGGAAATACAGCAAACGGGAACTTTCGTTCTGGTCCGATCGGTTCCCTGCTATCTCAGCTCTGGCACGACGATTCCAAGTCTCGGACAGGATTGGGCCTGGTCGACCGTCAGCGGACAAAGGCGACGAGCGCATGTTTAACGAAATTGACATGGGAACTTATCTAGCAGGGTTCTGGTCCAAGTTCCTCAGAGCTGATCTCTTTTGGCATTCCGATGGTGACCTTGGCACTCGCACATCGACTGCATCCAACTACATTGCGCCAACCTGGTCTTGGGCCAGTGTCTCTGGAGGGGTCTGGTGGGGCGAGGAAGACACTTCTCTTGCCGAAGTTCTCAGCGTCCAGTGCTCTCCAGCGGGATCTGACGAGTTAGGAATGATCACGTCGGCGGAACTGGTCCTCAGAGCCAAGACAATCCCAGTCCGCCTGACCAAGGAGTTCTTCTCCTTCCGCCTAAAAGATACTATTAAGTGTTGGGCCATCACCCTAAGCATCCAGGATCCATGGACTGGCGAGCCAACATGCCTGGGTGCTTTCCAGCCTGACTGCATCCCGACCGATTGCATCCAGTCCAGGCCGGAAGCAGAATTCAGAAGCGGAATTATCCCCAAGTCGATGCGGTACCATTCGCCAGAAAAGTACGTTCCTGTAAACGACGCGGATTATCTTGCCATGCTATTGGGAGAACGGGCTGTCATCATTTTCAAAGTTGTGGAAGCTGGAGAGCCTCCTATTTGCGAGCGCGTGGGGACTGTGCATCGCCATGCCAACCATGAATGCGAGTACCAAGCTATGTGGTTTAATGGTGCCAAGTCACAGGTTTTGAAGACTATCTAAACATAGGTACAGAGGCGTGCCACGTATGGAGGCGTGACGGGCTGAGCCAAAAAGTTGAAAGGTGTCGTTCCAAAGTCTGGCGGTTTTACTGGGAGGAGGAACTAGGGAACAGAGCGGGACGCACCGGCCAAACAGTACGATGAGCTGAGTTCTAAGTTAATACAGTTGCGAATATTCCTTATCGCACATGTTGCATCGCGACAAATTATCCATGCATGTCCCGGGCAAGAAGTGTAGATAAAGCGACAGGCTGACCCGTGTTAGCTGTAGCCTGTGCTCGAGACCAACCTAAGCTCCCCAATGGGCTGAAGAAACTAAGTCTATAGCTCTATTGGGGAAAATCTATCCGTGATGTTCTATTTTGTCAGAAGGTGTGTAGGTCATGCAGTCTTGTCTGTACCGTATGCAGAGATGGGGAGAGGGTGAGGAGATTTCAGTAAACTACAGGGGGAACCGATTGTTAAAATATAAGACCCAATACGCTCCTGAGTGCTAACCCTTTTTATTTTAACAACCATTATGTCTAGGGTTAACCATCAGATTGATGAATATAGGAAAATTTATTTTACATGTCGCTGGGTGACTTATCTGGAGTATCCTGTGAATCAAATGATGTTACATCATGTCCAGCCTTCTTTACGAACAAAACACCTGTCCAATTTTGAAATGAGTGACTATGAGGTGTTTTAGGCGCCACGTTATTGTTCCTTTGTTTAAATGTGTTCTTTGTCATAGTTGAAGCCGTGATAACCTACATAGAAGATCGCTCCTTTGTTCGACCGCGTGCAAGGGTTGCAAAATCATGAACTCTCATCTTGTCGCACGTTTCTCAACTTGACCAGTTCTTGTTCAATATTGAGGGGCCTGATCAAATATTGAATGGTGAAAGGCGCACCACCGAACATATCAACTACTACGGTAAATCAAGAAGCGTAACCCCATTGTCAACCAAACCTTGATAACTTGCTCATATATAAAAGCGCAGACTCTTGACACCATGTTGGCTTTCTCACAACTCAACCCACACCTGCTTTCACAGCAACTACCTTTACCCTTGAGCCAGAATTACCAAGCCCCAGACATCATGGAGGTCCCAGTCACCGTGGTACCCCAGAAGCCGACATTCATTTTCGACCGAACAAATGTTGAGACTGACCTTAACCAAGCCTTTGACCGGGAACTGTCCCTTAGGTGGCAGTTTCTACAAGTGCGAGCAGACAAGTCTCTCCCATTTGTCCTTTTACCACGGCTGATCCGTCCGCCACAGTACCTTGATAATCTTGATCAAGAAAAGCGGATTGATGGGTTTTGTGTGATTGTGGCTAAACTCAAATCTTTGTACAAGAGCGGAGAGCTCCGACTCAACGGTATTGCCCCTTGCCAGCTACGACTTGCCAATTCTCTCTGTAAAATATGGCACTTCCTGCATATTGGCAAGGTCACTCCCTATCCTCCCAATTTCAGCTTTTGCTACGAGTTGGCCCCTGGCGTGGTTCCGACCATCATGACCGAGGCGGATCATGGACGTATCTCAGCGAAGGAGATCCATGAACTGGAAAGGCTGATCGGGGATAAACGCTATAATTGGTTCCTAAATCATCAGATGGAAGGCCGAGATAGGATAATGCTTATCGATACACGCATCGGCGAGCTTGAGGCAGGCATGACCCGTCGGCACAACTCCATCTCAAAGGAGTATAAGGCCTGGGTTGAAAACATTGGAGACAAAGCCTTGGTTTTGGATGATCCCTTTGAGAAGATCCCAGGCATCGACATTGAGTCTGGCCGGTATCGTTGGTTCAACCTAGAGAGACAGCTGTTGAAGGAGAAGCGAACGCTAGAGGCCGAGCGACGCGTCTACGGCTGCATGTTTGGTGATTTGCTGGCAGCCATTACCAACGGGCTCATCGAGAAAGGCGAAATGGAGGAGGGAGGCCCCCCTGCACCTGGAAAGGACGAGGTGATTGGTGGTTCTGATGGAGAATCAGACATTTATTCAGCGAATTAGTTCTAACTAGTTCAACCATGTGAGTCGAGAATAGAGATTACGCAGGATAGATTGTTTTAATTTTCACCATTTTCCCCATATTCCTTTTCCCCAGTGAAACAATGTTGCTGCTCACTGCCAATGATCGTCATCCTTACACCACCAGCCATGGTGAAGCCCTGCCCAGCCACGTGGGATCAAGTTGAAATGCTGCATTCATTTTGGTGGCGTCATCCTCGGCCAATAAGCTGACCCGTCTATGAGAATTGTGACTCGTATTGGGTTAAAATTGCAGTGAATCGTGCTCGCCTAGATTTTCCTCCCTAGAAGAGAGCGGAATTTTCCAAATGGGTCAAGGTTGTTCTGAACTACCTACCTATGCATGATGCCGTTTTGATGCCTTACGCTGAGTGCTCCTTACGCATCAGGCTTCTCCGTTTTACAGCCTTGATATTTTCGCTACTCCTCTGGTGTCTTTGAAGGTGTGGTTAAGGTCGCGCAAGATAGATATGTCGATTTTATACTCTTTCATATTACTTTGCTCCAGTGAAATGATATTGGATGGCCATGGCCTTTGCACCCACCTGTGTCCTTGAATCGGCATCTCAACTAGGGTTAAAATTGCAGTGAAGCCATTGGCGCTTGACCAGAGATGAACCTTATTTGGATTTCTTTTTGGATATGCAATCTTTTCAAAAGGCCATGACATTATCGAAGCATTGTGTTTAACCATGCCGACTGCAGTATCTGCAAAGAAAATTCACGCCCTACGCCCTGCGCACTAACTCGTTCGGTTTCTGTTTTTTTGAAGATGAAGTAAGGAGGGGAAAGCGCCCTGCGAAATCGACATGTGCACTCCCTGCTGTGGGTTCTGTCTGTTATCCAAGGAAGATGAAAAGAGTGATCGGAACGACTTTGTTACTTTTTGTAGCCCAGCATCAAACGATTCTGTCGCAAATCCTGGCTGATCAGTGGATAGTATTTTGTGAGTCGTCAAGTCCGCCTGCCCTTGAGTAGTAGACAGTACGCTATAGTCATGGAGATAAAGCATGAGTGAGTAGAGAAAGAACCCATATCGAATCGGGCCGAAGGCCATGTACATGCCGTATCCTCGTATTCCTGTGCACTATAAGATCGATACCAAGCTCCTCTCACTCTCTTAGCTCCATCACAACCAATCTTTCATCATCATTACCACTCAAATACTTCAACATGTCTACGAAACAAACCTTTGATCGCTTCGTCGAGTTCATCAACTCAGGGGACCGCTCCCTCGGCGAACAAATCATTGACGAATCCGCCGAATTCCACGTTCCCTTCGACAGCAAACCGTTAAAAGGCCTCGATGGGTACATGCAGATTCTGGGTATGATGCGAGGAGCCTTCCCTGATATCCAATGGACAGTGGAGGAGACGGTCTGCGAGGGGAATAAAGTAGTGGCGAGATTCACGACACGTGGAACACATACTGGTCCTTTCCTTGGAGCACCTCCCTCTGGAAAGGAGATACGGATGACGGCTATGAATCTGTACAAGATTGTTGATGGGAAAATTGCCGAGGAACACGGCTTGCCTGATATGTTTGGGTTAATGGTGCAGATTGGAGCAGTCAGGATTCCCATGCCATGAAATGTTAAGACTAGCATGAACATGTGGAATCTCCTGAGAGGCCTCTTTCAGAGACGCCATCAATCCAAACAATAATGAAAGCTCTTATAAAGCAATACAAAACGGATTGATATTCTTCATCTCTAGCTCATCCTGTGTTCAACATGTCAGCATCTTCACTCTAGAGTGCAAAGAATATAGAGTGCGATTGTCAGCCTCCACAAAACGGCCCCTATCATATCTTCCTCAAATTCCGAACCCAGTGACGCTTCCAAAAGAATTCATCATCCACAATAACAAAGAGGACAGTTTTTGACACATGCCGGCATTAAGACTCGTTATCTCCGTCGAAGTTAGTGCTTGGATCTCGGTCCTTCGGGGGCTTATAAAAGCCCGGCTCCTACCTCAGGCCCAAAAAGGACCGCATCACAAGGTCGTCCCACAGGCGAGGGCGTATGGTCGGTGATTAGAAAATCCTCTAGAAAATTTAGCATTATCTGACAACTCGATTATTAGTCTCCAGCTCGCCAAAAGTTGAAGTGCCATGGCTCAAAGGGAGTCTTTTCATGCAAGTGAATTATTCCAAGCCATTGCCATATTATTACGCCATGGCAGACCGTCTTCGAGCGGACTTGTCGCGGAATTTGAACAGAGTTTCGGCGGACTTTGACAAAGCCCCTGAGGGTTTCTAGGTGGACTTGCTCTCAATGATTTCACTATAAATGCTATATAAGCAGTCGTCTTCAGATACCTTTTGCTCTTTAGTCTCCTAACTATCTTCTAACTTGAGTACTGTGCAATCTTTGAGATACATCCTCCTTTTCTTCGTCTCATAACCATTGTCTTATAACGCTTGAAAACTTCGGATTCCCCTTCACGATGCCATCCACCTCCAAGTACCTATCCAAACTGCAAAATAAGTCGATCCTCATCATCGGGGGTACCTCCGGCCTCGGTTTCGCCGTCGCCGAAGCTTGCCTCGAGTACGGTGCCAGTGTTGTAATCGCCGGCCGCAGCCAGTCCAAGCTCGACGATGCCCTCGGCCGCCTTGCATCGACGTACCCCGAAGCTAAAGATCGCATTCGCGGACATGTTGTTGATCTGAAAAACGACATCGAGGCCAGTGTCACCAAGCTCCTCAAGTTTGCGACTACGAGCGGTCAAGATAAGCTTAATCACATTGTGAGCACTGCCGGTGAAGGAGCAGCTGGTATAACGTTGGAAAACGCAACTGAGGAAAACGTAATTGATGCCGGCAAGATGAGGATCGCTGGGACTTTGTTGCTCTGCAAGATAGCGCCAGCCTACATGAACAAGGCACACACCTCGTCCATTACTTTTACTGGTGGCGTAGCCTACTACCGGCCCATGGAGGGGTACAGCGTAACAGCAGCTACTGCGGGCGGCATGGGCCCAATGGCGATGGGACTTGCGGTGGATTTGAAGCCCATCCGGGTGAACATGATGTCCCCTGGGGCAATTCGGACGGAGCTATTCGAAAATATGGTCCAAAGCGCAGGGGGTGCGGCTATTGAGGATATGTTTGCTAAGAAGACGCTGCTTGATCGTATTGGGAGCCCGGAGGATGTTGCTGAGATGTTTTTGGGGATCATGAAGAGTGAGTATATCACTGGGCAGGTTGTTCATGTTGAGGGTGGCTACTTGTTGAAGTGAGGACTAGTGATTTAATCCTGTCCCTTTATCAAGAGGTAGTTTTATTTTATGTATGTTCTTCTGTCATCTGTAATATTACTTCAAGATCTGGTATCATCGAATGTGCTTGGGTTGCTAAGCTTCGACTACCATCATTGGAGCTTCTAAATGGCCCAAAAATAAAAGTCAGAATTGTCTTGCATATGGAAACAAAATCCTCTATAAAAGTGACCTCGTCTTGCTACCGTCTATGCCTGTGCTTAAATCCTGGTTATTTGGCAGCCTCAGGACGCCTAACGTTCTCATTGAAGATAGCATCGGCCAGATTCTGCACTTTAATAACAGCCGCGATCTTGTCCATCAGTTATCCCGACTTCAACTGTAATGAAAAACACATTTCCAACACATCATAATAACTGCCGCGACAAGTCATAACTCAAGTTTGGAGACAAGGGAAAGCTCATCAAGTTCCCCTCAGACTCGGTGACAGGTAGATCTGCCGTAGCACGCTCTACTTTGATTCGTCATGACAGGCATGTAACTATATTTAGCTCTATCTTGATGCCCATTATCTTTTCAAGCAAAGTCCAGTCCATGCGTGCTTGCGGCGGCGGACCACACTCCGTAATTAGGCTCAATGGACCCGGGTGGACTGATGTCGAAAGGTTGCCTAGACCAATTACAGGGCGTAACCTCATAGCCTGATTGGCTCCTTTACGAAGATAAATCCTCATCCACGTTGACTTGGCGGTGAAATCAGGGTCCAGGGACACTTGCATTTAAACACTTTCCTGGCCAATCACATCACGTAGATGCTCAGCCTGATTCTCAACAACAGAGCAATACCTTGTCCTTTAAGAGGCGTGACAACTCGCTAAACCCAGAAAATAAGCCCTACGGTCTTGCCAAGGTGCTCTAGAACGTTTCAGCCAACTCTTTCGGAAAACACAACCGTGATAAGGCTGTGTGTCGAAGGATTCTTCACCTCGGTTATGTACCGGGTTGGAGTCGTTGCCTGCTCGCGATAGCTGTTATTGGTTAGTTGGAGATGGTGGCTTGAGAAAAGCTGAAAAGTGCATCGGGACTAATTTCTCTTTCGGGTTTAAGAGAACTTGGCGCCGCAACGGTTGATGTGTTGGCCTGCTTGATGGGAAACAAGGCTGGCAGTATAAGACTGTCAGTGCTCCTTGAGCCTCAATTTCTTTCTCGTCTCTAACCCCCATCTCATCTTTGCGTCATTCCCACCCTCCCAATGCAGCCCCAGGCCAAACATCACGGCGTCGCGTGGAAACCAGGCTCCTGGAAACATGCCCCCTGGATCGCATTCGCTAGTATACTTGGCTTCGCGATATGCTGCGTTGGACTAGCCGCCATTCTCTTCACATCAGATGGCGAAGACATCACAGCCTGGCCCTCTCCATCTCAAACAATCCCGGTGTCCGTACTCCTATCGCTTGCGGTTAGCCTCGCCAACCTTTGCCTCGCTGTTGCACTTCACACCGGCTACGAGATCTCATGGTGGAATCAAGCTTTGAAGGGGGCTGAACTACGCAAGCTTCAGTTTGACCTCGATGTTCAGCGCCGCATCTCTGCCATCTTTGGTCAGAATGTCTCGTTTGACAAATTCGCCATTGCCGCAGTTGTGTCACTCGCCGTCAGCATCCTCGATGGACCATTGATCCAAAGAGCCTCTTCTGTCACAATCAAAGAATTCGGTCCCTCTTCAATTAGTGCCAACGTCGACGTCTCGAATGGCCTGTTGCCAGCCAACTTTAGCACTGTTTCTGGTGGCTTCTCTGGTTCTTACCTTTTCACACCACTCTTCAGCAATGTCAGCCGCGCGTATGCAAACCGAGACGACATTGTGCTACCCATCGAGGGGTGTACGACAAACACGACGTGCGAGCTTACTTTGCCAGCTCCCGGCTTCGACGTGAGCTGCACCGAAGAACTTTGGCCTTACAACCTCGGGAATCTCGCCGCTGCTGGTTCTGGTAATCAAATCACCAGCCCCTCCCGCTCCGGGGCGAATAACCAGGCCACCGCTTTCAACATCTCAGTCAGGGGTTTGGGAGACTACAGCACGATCAACACAACAGCCATGTACAAGCCCAAGGCCACACGTGCCGGAGACGTAATTCAAAGGGAATGTGTGCTGCGGCTGGCAACTGTCAGATATCCCATCACGGTCAGCGATGGCATCGTTACGTTGAAGAGCTGGCAGTTAGGTCAGAACGACACTATCGCACTCACTCAATCTCCATCTGGCAGTGGCTCAATCTACCAGACTGGGAGTTTTGACAACGTTCAGACCATGCTTGGAGGTTTCTTCTACGTGTTGGATTCTCTCTACACATCATACACCGTGCTCCGTCTTGGAGGGAAGACAAACGTACCATTCCTCCTCAACGCGACTGGACAAGCCGCCAGCAACTACATCAACTCGGATATATCGACCTATAACAACTGGACTATGACATGGGAGGATCCGACCACCGATATTGTCAACGCGGCCCGTGAGCTGATGCTCCGTAGCGCCATCGCCTACTCAGACTTCAATCGCACAGCTGTGGTGCCGCAGCAGCTGGAGTTGCAGCGGACGGAGGTATTGAGTGCCTACAAGAGTGACTACATGTACTTGGCAACCACTCTAGCCTGTATGGTTCTACAGGCATTGATCATTGCTTTCCTGATGTTTGGCTGGCATCGTCTCGGTCGCGAAGTTTCACTTGATGCGTTCGAAGTCGCGAGAGCCCTCGGAGCACCCTTGCTACAGGGCGGCAGCTCGAACAGTGCCATCCACAAGGCGCTGTCCCCATTGCGACACCATAAGCTTCGTTATGGCGAGATCAAGTTGGCCGCAGACCAAGTTCAGGCCGAGGTGAATGGCGTAACCCAGCAGAAGTATGGATATTTCAGCTCGCAAGAAGGAATGCAGTTGATTGGTTCGGAAGCTGGGTATGAGTTGCAGTCTCAGGGCGGAGAGAAACCCAAGCTGGCTCTTGGCCTGGAAGATCATATCGGAGATTTGAGACCCGATGTATTGTACTGATGCTGCATGGGGAAAGCGCTTGAACTCGGAAAAGGTGGATAGACAGGTACTCGCGATGGAGTTAAGACGTCTAAGTCCGGGATAGATCATTGCCTTAATCGAGTAAGTCACATCAATATCAATGCGATCAGCCATTTAAAAGCGCACATAACCAAGACTTGCCTGAGCGATGTGGGATGTGGGATGCGGGATATTGCCATCTACGGTCCTAGCTGCAAGGGGCCAAGACCTTGCTCCAGGGTTTAAACTTTGGCCATGCACTATACATTACCGAAAAGATTGACTTGGTAACGCAAGGGACCGAGGAGTCTACCCTCGTACGGTCCAGAGGTCACATTCAGATCGACTTGCGTGGACAGATGACGCCAGCAAACGAGTCCTAAAAGGGATGCCAATTCTTGATGCTTGATATTTCATAATTTCTATAGAAGAGTCAACTCCGAAGGTTCCGTGACAAGGGGAAGAGGAGTAGTATATATGCTGCAACCAGCAGTCAGTTCTACGAGTGTTTCTCCAGCCTGTTCTTACATGCCTTTCTTCAACACGCACTGAGAGGGCAACACCTGAAGTCTGCAAAGCTCGCAACATGCACCTTTTCACCGCGCTGCTGGGCTTCGCTACCCTAGCTCAAGCCTCCCAAAGCAAGCCAAAGTCATACGAGTACATCGTCGTAGGCTCCGGTCCCGGCGGCGGCCCTCTCGCAGCCAACCTCGCACGCAGCGGCCATTCCGTCCTTCTAATTGACGCTGGCGACGACCAATTCGGCAATGAAAACTCTTACATGGTGTATAACAATACACCCGCCATCAACGACCCCCTCACCAGGTGGGACTTTTTCGTCTCCCGAGACACTCCTGAGGTAGACGCTCAGTATGAATTCACGACCTGGCGACAGACCAACGGCGAGTTTTACGTGGGCTTGAATCCTCCCGAAGGAGCTGAACGTTTGGGAATTTACTATCCTCGTGCTGGAACTATTGGTGGTTGTGCGATGCATAATGCTGCTTCTCTTTCGCTGCCTGCTGATACAGATTGGGAAGACATTGTCGCAATCACTGGCGATGAAGAATGGTCTGTCGAAAACATGAGGAAGCATTTCGTTCGTCTTGAGAGGTGCAACTATCTTCGCAATGGAAGCGATCCATCTCACGGGTTCACTGGTTATCTCGACACTTCTCAAGCCAACTACGACTGGGCTCTCAACCAATCTGATCTCACGACCCTTGCCTCATACTTTTCCAACTCTCTTGGAGGACTTGAGACGGGCAAGTCATTGTACGAGTTGCTGGGCACGGACATAAACGCCAATGATCCAAATAGGGACGAGTTTGTCGGCGTCATCACCCCGCATACTCATTCCAGAAACGGCGTGCGTTCGAGCCCACTGAACTACATCCGCGACACTCTGGCGGATGCCAGGCGGCATCCCCTCACTGTTCAACCGCATACCCTAGTCACCAAAGTCCTCTTTTCAGACACACATACAAAAAACAAGCAGCCAAAGGCCATCGGTGTAGAGTATCTCCAAGGTCAGAGTCTCTACTCAGCTGACCCACGCCACAATCCCCAGTCCAAAGGCATCAAAGGTCAAGCCTTTGCCACCCGAGAAGTCATCATCGCCGGAGGAGTCTTCAACTCACCTCAAATCCTCAAGCTAAGCGGCATCGGACCAGCACCCGAGTTGAAAAAGTTTGGCATCCCCGTCGTCAAGCATCTTCCAGGCGTTGGCACCAACATCAAGGATAACTACGAGGCCATTCTATACGGAACCTTTGCCAAACCCGTAACCGGCTTCTTTGACTTTTTCTACAAAACAGCCCTCGCTCTTCGTGGTCGTGACTTGCAGTTTTACTGCGGAAGCATGAATTTTATCGGTTTCTGGCCTGGTATGCCTGGTTGGAACAGAAATGAATTCGAGTGTGGGGCTATGCAGCTTCATCCACGTAACGTCAACGGAACCGTCAAGCTTCGATCTACAAACCCAAGAGATGTTCCTGACATTCACCTCGGTTTCTTCCAAGAGGGGATTGATTCTGATATAGAATCAATGTCTGAGGGCATCAACTTTACCAGACGTTTGTTCAACAACCTGACCGACAACGCCTTTACTGAACTTCGACCCTGCGCTCCCGGCGTAGAATGTACTGACGCTTGGCAAAAGGATTACCTCCGCGCTCAGACTCACTCCCACCATGCGTCTGGAAGTTGCGCCATCGGAGCAGACGATGATCCTATGGCTGTTTTGGACTCCAAGTTTCGGGTCAGGGGTGTGAGGAACTTGCGTGTTGTGGATGGGTCTGCTTTTCCTGTTCAGCCTGGTGCTGTGCCTTCGTTGTCTACGTTTATTATTGGCGAGAAGGCTTTTCAGGATATTATTTCTGGTCTTTAGGTGGAGGCTTTCAACCCGGAGTCAGATACCTTGTATCTTAGTTGGTCGCCGGCAGGGAGCGCGCACTCCTGGGCAAGCGGGAGTTTAACGCTGCTATTTATCAAGATGCTTCGTCTTTTAGCCCGTTTGATCTCGCTTGCTGTTGTTGATGAGTGTACCTCCCTGCTCACATAATAGTTAGTGGTTTGTTGTCAGACGTGTGTGAAAACACCCCTTCTTAGACAAAGCCGGTCTACCAACAATACAACGTAGTGTTCACCGAATAATGCCTGTGATTACGTTCGTGTTTCCACCCCGAGTTACTCTTCTACTTTCTCTACAATGCACCCAACCTTCCTTGCCATCGTCACTCTCCATCTTTCTTTGAAAGCCTCCCGTGGCACTCCTTGATCCCTTAAAGGCTTCAACCAAGGCTCAGCCTCAACATCTCTCAAAGCCAAAGATCACGCTACAAAGCTCAAAGCACTTCTCATCATGTCAGGACTTGACCCGCCTCCCGACTCACGGCACACCTATGTCGATCCTTTCCGCTTCGTGGCAGATATGACCTTCAACCACGAGGTTCGTGAAACGGGTGGGACACACAAATGTCCATCGTGTATGAGATGCGAAGCATGTTCACCATTCCCCGTATCCAGTTCGTTGCTCTCTTCATCGACGTAAACAAACAAGAGACTTTGCCCGCAGTTCGATACGCCGATGGAGGATTTGATGACTCGTTCGTCAGAAACGCGAGTAACTGGTTGGGACCGTGGACTCAGTACGAATCAAAGATTGAGGTCCCCGATTTCGGCGACTTGCGCTACATTGCCCGGTTTCAACACATCCTGGAAGAACAAGAAAAGCCCTCAGTCCTGGCTTGGCATCATGACTGGAGCTTAGGCTCCGAGCCCTGGTTCACATGCCTCTTCCTCCGAAACAAATTCAACAAAAAAGAAGAAGACAATTTCGAATGGCCGCTTGTCAGAACTCCGCGTCCTAAACGGGGGATTGTGCTTGAGTGGCTAGATGCCTGCAAGGTGGCAAGAGAGGAAAAGCACATGGGGGTCAACTGCGCAGGACCAAGAGCAGTTTTCGAGGCATGGCTGGGCAAACGTTCTTTCATGCCGTTCTGGGCTGACGACTGGCCTCGGTTTAACTGTCAGTGCTTTCGAGGGTATACCTATGACAGCAATGATGAATATGGTCTTCGTGTACCACTACGGAGACGTCGTCGCCGGAGATGTACCTCACAGGCTTGAACTGGTGGGCTTGAACTTGGGTGTAGGGCTGATACTGTTGATTGAGGATGTTTCCCAAGAAAAGACAGAATGGAGGTTTCTCTGGTACCGGGATCGGGGCGGATGAGTTGGGTGTCTTTGAGGGATATTCTGCGAATGGGGTGGCTGGTTAGGGCACAGTATTCACTCCGAGCTGGGCGATAAGGTAACAACAACGTTTGCTAAGCAGGTCTGGAGATAATCAAAGCCAGTCCATCAAGCTTTTAAAGACACTGGCTCCACGTGGCATATTCAGGCAGCAGTATTGTCACCGTTTTTGTTGCCCTGGTGACAACGGAGTAAGAAGCAAGCTTGAGGCTGGGCCACAAAGCCAGGCAACCATGGATGTTCAAGGTTTGAGAAACAACAAAAACAGGACTATCTGCCGATGTTAAATTGGGTTACAGGCAGCAGTGCAGGATATAATGTCGCCTCTAACAACTACTGAAATGTCACTATGCAAACCCAGACAACGTCCAACTAGAGAACAACTCATTAGTACCAGATGTTTAGCTTTCCACAGTTGACAATGCCAGTTACAACAAGAGAATCAATAGAACCCCAAGTAGTTCTCTAAATATAAATCAATGCATTTTAAAAAAGCACGACAAGTATGCCTAGCACATGTCCTCGGTCGCTCCAGAGTGGCGGTGAACGGGGCTTGAAACCTAGCGACCACAATGGTTGAGAAATCAGCGCTTGAGAGAATAACTTTGCTAGTATTCTCTCAAAGTGTCACATCCTCTCTCTACACTTTGGAAGAATGAAATCAATCTCTTGGCTAGATAATATTCTTGCTAGCCTCTAAAACACATGCTGCTGGCAAAAGCGATCGTAGATATAAACACCCCGACTCCAATCTTCCTCTTCTTAAACAGCTCGCAGCTTTGCCAGAACCCGATACTCGACGTAATCCTCTCCGTCAATCGTTATGACTGAACCCTGTGATGCCAGCTTTCCGAGCAGGGGACCATGTGATTTCCGCTGATACACCACGTCTCCGTTGTACGCCGCCTCCTCCCTCGGTCTTATCTGCAGAGCCACTTGATCAGGCCAGGTCTGCGTGTCTTGAGTCATCTTGTCGTGCGCTTCGCCGCCTATACTGGGCGTAGGCGTAGGCGTGGGTGTGGTCCTCTTCCATTTAATCTGCAAATCAGCGCGTTCCTGTGCATCCTCGGCACGAGAAATCTCAATATCAGCGCGATCCTTGATGCGTTGCAAAAGACCAGGAACTCTTCTCTTGGCGGGGATGGAACGTGGTCTCTTGGAGAGGGGGTCTCTGCTGATGAGTGAGGAAGAATCTTTGTCAGATTTTGTTCCTCCGCTGCCGCGGGCACGCCGTCGGAGTTTGGGATTGCTGCTGCTGCTGCTGCCGTTGACGATGGGCTGCTGCTTGGCGAGCGCGGAATCCGCGGGGCCGTGAGTAGTGGGTGATTCTTCTTGAGAGGATTTTGGAAGCACGACGATGACGGGTGATGAGGCGTCGGTGCTATCGCTTGGGTCTGACGTGTTTGCTTCTTGGCTAGTTTTTGCCAGCGAAGTGTCTATCCGACACTTGCGAGATCTCGTCAGACGCATTTTTTATGAGTGTGATTGATTGTGTTTTTTTTCAAAGTCAAGTTTGTTCTAAGGTGAGGGTTAGTAAAGATCATGACATGTTGCAGCGTCAGAGAAGAGAAGAGGAGCATCTGATGCGTGATCAATTGCCCCGTTTGATGACAAGACGGTCGGAAGCCCGGCAAGTGATGGAAAAACCCATCAAAGCAGCGGTTTGCCAATATCATAGACAGCGATAAACAAAACAAACCATTTGTTTTGCAAATGCGCAGTCGCTGCCTTGAGAGGGGAATATTTGGCTTCATTAACGCGTCGTCACTCAAACCGTTCAATGTTCGGTCCCAGCAAACGGGAGAGGAAACGCATCAGGGGATCCGAGTCAAGGGGGTCAACACATACCGGGAGAGTAGAAGACCTCACTGATAATGCTGTAGCAAGCAGAGATGAATGCGTCCAAGGTAGATAAAAGGACACGAAAGATAAAGGTCAGTTCAAAAAGCCTTCAAGCCTCAATTTTTCTTGAACTTTGAGCCTTTGCCTTTGGGGAGGGAAGCACAAGAAAGGAACCACCCCAAAGGTTCAAGCACCAGCCAGCAGTGCCGCCAAAAAGTGGATCATAATTATTCCGTACATGCCCGGCGGCTGGCAAAGACACAGACACACGCAGCGCAGACGATATTAGCCGGCTCTCGGCGGACGGAATCTGATGCAACCAGGGCGAAAAAAAAATGTGTTACTACGCGTTAGTCATTATATCACATAAGCTGTCATTCTTCTCTTGTGTAGACTATTATATCGTTGATACTCAAAGAAGGTATTCACAATCACAGACCTTGGCCTGAGAAAACAACCGAACCACCTTCTCAACTAGGACTCTCCCACATGACTAGCCCCCCCCAAGATTTCACGGTGAATATGATGTGATGTGCGTGACAATTCAGCTTCCTCTAGAGGGAGAAAGACATGCCACGCTCCAAAAGAGGGGGCCTTGCGACAGCCCCTGCAAGGTAGGGTCTGCCAAGCGTCAAAGCGAAAGGACGAGAGCCAGCCACGATGGCTCGTATTTGCTGACCCAGTTCCGGAGCAGTGCGACCGGCGAATACTCTCCCGTACTTCCATACTACAAAATAATCTCACCTTGACGCCTTTCATCTGACTAAATGGAGGACCATCAAGAGTGTGATTATCCGACTTCTTCTCCATGGCTCTCGCTAGTCTCTCTTTAGCGAAACTCGGCTTGAGAACCCGGCCACCCCCCCCCCTCAATCTCTTGTCTAATCTCTTCTCAGCTTCACTACGGGGGGAATTACTTGCCCTCCTTGATACGCCTTGCCGCCCCTCCCTCCCCGCGACTGCAATCAGCCGTGCGCCACTGCAGGTCATTGAGACGTTGTAACAGGTATTACAAGCTTTCGTCATTTTGTGATTTCTCAGATTTCCGGAAATTACTATATATCTCTGCTTGAAGAACTGAAACTCCGCTCAAACATGGAGGAATACCATCCAAGAGTCGGCTGTCAGACATCTTATCGGTTCGGCTGAATGGGGCATCGCCAGTTATCAAGCCTCGGAATAACCGGCTGGGCTCGGGGTGGTCAACTTTGACCTTGCAAGGATTGGCCGCGCGCTCACTTTGGTGACTGTGAATAAATATTGGGCAATCACCTCCTGCCACGGGTTCGTTAGAAGCCAACGTAATCACTAACCAGGGACCAGCTGCATCTTCCGTCAGAGACGCCATCGTCTCAGGCACCAAATCAGTTCACAATTTTAGGTGAATGGAAGCGCAGGCAGATCACCACGTCAAAACTGTGATATTGAGGAGATTTTAGGCGCTCCAACTCCGTCTAGTGATTGTTTACTTGTCAACCCGAACAAAGGAGAGTATATGCAAATGTCATGGTTTACGCCATACCTCTACAGAGGTCGATCACCCCCAAATATGTCGCCTTTGTCTGCAGACTGATGAGTTGGAGTGTTGGTGACTTGCAGAGGCTGGCTCCAGCAGCTTTCACAATCAATGACAACAAACCATCTTGTCTGTCGGTTATCCCGGCTTCAACCATGATAAAGAACACAGGATGACAACAAACATCAAACTGATATCAGCCTACAATTCACCACTATGGCGCACCTCCCTGCCCCTCATCAATGGAGCCTCAGTCTCTAACTAAGAGCTCTTCCTCTTCAGCGAACATTTCCTAACTTCACTGCATGTATTGAGCAAAACTTACGAAACCCCTTAGAAAGAGCAAACAAGCGACACAATAGACCATCCCAACCACACCTCACAGGTCTACAATAAAACAAAGGCTTCTCAGACCAGGCGATAGTCTCGGCTTTGTTTCCGAGTCATGTTGCTCCGGATGTCGACGTAATAGGTGGATCCCAATCCTCCGTGTAAAGATTCGGTGGCAACATGAGTGATGTGTTTTCCCGATATTAACCGCCCAACACCTTTGCTTTCATTGTCTGAGAGAATTCTCTTTTTTTTTGTGTGTGTGTTAGAGATCAGCCACGTCGACTAAAATAAGGTTCTCCAATGCAACCGATCCTTCTAGAATCACAAGCAACTCCAAGAATATCACTTTGCATGAGGGACTGATAATGCTGTAATGAAGTAACCGAGCACTATGCTCCGAGGGGGACTGCCCAAAGTCCAAGACAGATGATGATACTATAGAATCCGTCGCTCATAATTGGGTCATCAACTAGGAGCCATCAGGCAGTTATCCCACTCAAAGGCATTGACGCAGGTTTCCGCTCTCCCGTCCTGTACGACCATTCAACGTAAAGGTAAAGGGACATTTCTACTACCGGTAGGGCCGAGAGTCACTCTTGATAGGAAAAATCCGAGAGGGGATGGTAGAGCTAGGTCGGCTAGTCTGTACACAGCCGCAACTAGAGATGTTTTTGCCTTCCTTGCTCAGCCAACTTCACCGCTCGGCCCTCGACATTCATCCCCCAGTTACTAAACTACATGATCAACCTCAAGCATTCCCACTGCCAAAAACTTTCACATTACCGCTTTCTCTTCCGTCTTACCCTCCAAGGTAGGCTCTGATTTGCTCGAAATCCACCATGGATATTCCCCTCATCATCTATATAGTTCACAACCCAACTTCGTCCTGAGAGTGCCGGCCGATCCCTTTCTAGGAATTCTCTTGCTCGTTGCCTCAATTCCTCTCTCGTGCGCAGTGGTAAATCATCGTCGTTGTATCGATTCGTTACAAGCCATACATTGTCAATCTGAATGTTCCGGAAAGGTTCCATCATCTCCAGGGCTTTATCCAAGTCACCACGCCAAAACCCCGATTCTTCGACAATGACATTTTTGAAATGGTCAAGTTGCCGGCCATAATAATTTCTTAGCTCATCGATGGACATCGCCATGGAATCCCAGCGGAGCCAAAGAATATCAATCTCGGGGTGCAAAGCTAGACTTGACCGTACTAACTCAGGGTGTTGCAGGCCAACATATCGATAACGGCCCGTATTATCAACTTCGTTATGAATCGCATCGACGCCTTGGTCTGGTTCAAGGGGTGCGTCCTCGTCCATCAATTCTGCGACATCTTGCTGGAGAAATGTTGATAATTTGCATGACACACGAAGGTAATGATAACCTGTGGCCTCACATTGGACCATCTGAATAACCCGGGGCTCCCGGTCTGTTTGTCCCAATAACAAACGAACCCCGAGAGTTCCGCGCCCTTGAGCTTCATGATCAGCAAGCTACACACTACGTTTCGTCTAGTCTCACCTTCGTTTTCGTTCATGACAGATCAGGATAATAAAAAGACAATTGAATGACTTTGAGGAAAGCTCATACAGAAGTGCATGTACTACTCGAGATACGAGGTAGAGGCATAGCATAAAGTGCGAGATTTAGTTGTCGGAACCAAGTGCGTGACCATTGGGGTTAGTTAAGGTCAATGCGGCACATCTAATGGGAGCAATTAAGCTTTACACGCCTCGGAATTGTAATCACATCAGGCTCGGACCGAGCAGGTTTATGGGCTCGCACAGATCCCTCGGTTGAAGCTTGGCTCAGGCTCAACCCACTCCTCATCCTGAGCTTAGCACTAACTCGGCTTAAAGCGACAAGTGCTTAACTCAAAAAACAGAAATACATTTTAACATACTTGATTTTTCCTCTGATTGCCTAAGTAGAGGAGCATCCAGTTAGCCAGCTATAAAAAAGGTGAGGTGATATTAATCTACCAGCGGTGAGATGTCAAATCAGGCCAGTGTGTTGGTTGATTGGGATATGTTGCCGTGGTGTGTGTTGATAGTGTCTGCTTTCTTATAGATGAAGCCTAACTCTCGATGGGAGAAGCCAGAAGATAGAGGTGCCAAATCAAGTGAGATCTCGTTTTGAAGCGGAAGAGCTTCCATCTTGTCAGTTTCTAGATTCGCCTACGCCATTCGTTGTCAAGCAAGAGTCTGTGATTATCCTCCTTGTTACCAAGCAAACCGGATGCCTATCACCATCTAGCTAAGTTGGACAAATAGGTGTCAGCCTTGAATAGCGCATACTGACACGTAATCATGTCGTCCAAAGAAAAAAAGACGTGAAACGAAACCTCTCGTCAAATCATCGGCAGACAAATGATAGGTCGATCCTTCTCATTATGGTATCACGAGTCAAGTTGACTTGTACAACCACATATTGTGGGCAGGAGCACATGATCATCATCAAAACATCACACGTTTGTTCGTGAGACGACATCTTCAGTTATTCTCTGTTCATTTCTCAAGTCTCGTTATTCGTGGAGAACATTCCCCGCAGTCGAGGTGCATGATTGTGCCTTGCATTTGCAGCTGTGAGTAACAGGCAGGTTCGAATACATATTCTCGCTGACGGCGCAGCCTCTTCATCTTCAACTCTCACATCTCCATACCATCCTCCTCTGCGCAGAGAACGATCAAACACAGTTCCACCACTTCACCTCCCGCCTTCAGACGCGGCGACTCGACAACATGTGCACCACAACATTCACAAGATTCTACTGCATCGTATGCAGCTACCTCATCTCCTTCGAACAAGACGAGGACCCATGCGAATACCACAAGAGCAAAACCCCAGAGAAGTGCAAATTGGCCATCGAAATCAAGCAAAAGAGCGTCGACCCACAGCAATGTCACAAATGCGAAGCGAAACTCAAGAAGAGAAAGAAGCCCGTCAAGTGAAGAGGAAGAAGTCGGTCAGGGAAATACCCATTCAATTATCGCTTTGGTAGAGAGCTAGTTGAATCATCAAAGTCATCCTTTTCGCAGCCTAAAAGCCAAGATTTGCAGGCATTTGTTCCTGTGGGAGTAAGCCTACCCATTCTGGTGGCTGTTGTTGTCGCTTTTTCATCATGTAGACTTCCTTTGCGATGTGTTTTACTTGAGATCCCAGGTGTTGTGCCACAGACCACATTTCGGCGTACTTTACGAGAGCTCCAATGTTGAGACGGATGTTTTGGCGCAGATCTTCGTCGTCTTGGGCTACAAAAGCCAGTGACCACTTGCTAAGGTGGATCGTTGAGGAGAGTGTTACCATGTAGGCAAAGAAGTGGGTGTGTGTGAGCAAGGAAACGCGGTAGGTGATCAACTTGCTAAGCTCCCTCGCAGCTCGGATCGTTCGCTTTGTGTGTAGGTTGAAAACATCACTAGACAAAGCCGGCGTATTGGGTTGGCATGCCTTGATATAATAAGTCGACGACGGATCCAGTTGCGAGTAAGGTTGATGCAAGAGAATGTTGATAGCATGCCACATCATGAGAGCCTGGAACATCATCTCATCCAGCTCACCATTAAAGTGAGCGTCATGTTTCGAAGCTGGCAAGCGAAGCCTCCAATTGGCGAGGAGGGCATCGATGTGGTCAACCTGTGTCGGCATTCTCTGGAGTGTGCCCAGGAAGCAGGCACATTGGATGCGGTAGGTGTATGACGAGAATGGCCTGCCATCGAACAAGCCAATGTTTTCCATGTCGTTTGGATGCATGGGTGGAGGTATTTGCTAGATTTTGTAAGCATACAGTCGATACATTCTTCTTATAGTGACTTACCCCTGTGAGATACTGGTACTCTTCGCAAGGCAATGCAACATCTGTAGGGACATCATACAAAGCAAAGCTGTTTGTCTGATGCACACCCGACATGAGAGCATCCACAACGTAGAGTTCCCACCATGTTCTCCGCCAGCTCTCTTCCAGAATTGGCATCCCTCGTCCATTGGCAGTCGCAAATAGATGAGTGTTCATGCCGATTTGAACCGAAATGTCCCTCGCCTCTGACATGAGCTTTCTGACCTTTTTTCTTTGCCGGTTGCCGTCAAGTCCGATAACGAGAAGTAACCTAGCCTGTACCAAGAAGCCGTCTTTGAGAGGGTTGCCGTCTATTAGGCGGAACGCGTCTTTGAATAGAGTGTGAGACGTGTCTTGCTCGATGTATAGAGAACCAATCCAACGCATAGCAGCGAGAAGAGGTTCCAATGAGTTATCCTGTACCAAGACGAGAAGAGGCTCCTTTGGTGGTACAAATGGATGAGCTGCATGGAAATTCTGATAGAACGAGTCGAGATACCGTTCTCGTAAAGGAAGTATCCGGGGTACTTGAAAGCCAAAGCCCACATCGAGTTCATCTACACCACCAAAAGGACTCTGAAAAGCAAAGGCAGGTAAACCACTTGACGCAGTAGTTTGAGCAAATGTCGTAGTTGGAAAACTGGTGTTGATGCCCGGATAAATCGGGTCAATCCCCGAGAACATGGAGGGATCGAAGAGGGTAGGGAATTCAAGTGCTGGTACTGGAGGAGGAGCAGGTCCGATTATGGGTTTTGTGAGAGCAGCAATAGGTACTGGATTAGCTGCTGCTGCGAGACGGCTGGCAACTTGTGTAGCTATGCGTTTACGGCCTTTGTAGCCGCGACGAGACGCGATATAGACGCATTCTAGGTCGGATGAGTCGCACCGCGAACAAGGACGTTTTCCATCACATTTGAGGTGTTTACTGCGCTAAGAGCAAAACTCAAGTTAGCATACAACTACATTCGTGCATTTAACACGCTATTATTACTAAAAAAAAATGGCCCAGGGAGAGAAAACAAAGTCTAGAAAAACAAAGCGAACTCACGCAAGCAAGACAGGCAGAAGGGACTGAAGGTAGGTTGGCGCGAGTGACAACCGCCATCCTAGGCCCCGTAGACGGTAGCGTAACAGGCGCAGGACCCTCAAAACCAGGAGGCAGCTGCGAATTCGGAGCGGCAGAGACCAAGAGCGGGTTATCTTGACTCAAGAAGTACTCGGTGGGGGCATCGTAGACAGGCCATAGCGGGTCCATTCTAAGCGCCAACGTCGCGAGAACGGCATACAAAGTGTTTTTCCTATTGACGAGAGTGCGCGTGTGAAGATTGTGACTTTATCTCATCAATGACAGAACGGTGACGACGGCAAAATTGCGACGCGCGAAACACGGACGGGATAGAGACAATTAGATAGAATTGATGTCGCACATGAAGTGGGACCCAAAAGGCGGAAGAGAGTTCATCCGAGCCCCTGAGTTGCGGCTCGATCCGGCGTCAGCAAGGGGTCGGGTGGATGGAATAATGATAAGCCGAGGCTTCCTTCGTCTAGCAAGCGAAAACTCTATGCTGACGAATGAGAGTGTAAGGCATGTCTTGAAGGATTTAGTCGAGAACGCAGAGATTAATGACGATATTTGCTTGGCGTGGCGTGAGGCGATAATAATGGAAATATTAATACTCGCGTCAGTATCAACGTGTTTTACTAATGTCATATATCAAATCGATCATTAATTGTTGATGAATCCAAAGCAAGACAATGGATACCTATTACGAATAGTATCTTGAGTTTAACTTTATTATCTGGGTCTCAATACAGGGTTTCTTATGTGCCGACGAACTCTTACCCTAGAGCTTTGATAAGACGGGAGAAATTTTTGCGATAAGCGCGATAGGGCTGGTTTCTAATAATATCCCTTGTTGAAAATAATGTTCTGAGGATATTTCTTCAATATTGAATGGATAAAGAACGAAATGGCGGGCAGGTGTGAAAGGGAAAGGCGTTACTTGGCTGAGCCGTGCATTTTGAACCTTGGTCAGCCTGATGGGCAAAAAGTGCGCCCTCACAGTGTCTAACACAACCGATTGCCAAACAGCATAACGTTTAATTGAAGGAAACCATCAGAAAATGTTTGTGATCTCTTCGACCAGTTGAAGTGATAAGAGGAATAAGAGAAAGGGTCACAATTGTCGATAGATATGGCTCAGTCATGAGACAGCCATGTGTCATGTCCTAGAATAAGATGCGCAGCCACGTCGTCAAGTCCATGTGTCTCACCAGTATAACCCGAGCGCTATAATGCCACTGCCCCCGGGAATACTCTTTGGAGAAAGTGAAGAGCAGAAGCGACAAGAAAACTCACATCTCAATACCCATTTCAACCATTCAGACAATGAATGGATGGCATCTGGTCTCTGCTCCATCGCATCACCGACCCAAACATCCTGTAGCCGTTTTGGAAGTCGTCTTTCAACAAGCGGGTTTAGCTCAGTTGGGAGAGCGTCAGACTGAAGTCAAACTTCAATCATTCCGATATCTGAAGGTCATGTGTTCGATCCACATAAACCGCAAGTTCTTTTCTTTTTGACCTTGGTCGCTTTATTTTTTTGCTAGTCTCGTCTCCATTTTGTGTGGAGAACGGGCTTGTGCGTGGTCCACGAACCCTCAGTGTGTGTGTGGGCTTAGCTTTCAGCCAATGGAAGGGCGGTCACATCTACCGAACACCCTGAGAAACTGCATTGTGCTTCTACTCTTTTGTTTTCATATTTGATTGCCTGATATTTTGCTGACTTTACTTGATTGGTCTCGCAGAGCTCTGCAGTAAGCCTTGTTGTCTTGTCCTGAGTCCCACTCACGATAAGAGCGGGTTCCATTTGTCGTCTCGCTTCTGGGTCATTAACCGATATGAAAGCAAACGGTGGCAATTGTATCTGTTTTGACATCGTGGAGCATTTGAACTTGCTAAATAACAGCTTGAAGACCCAAAAAAAAAAGTCAAAACAGAGACGGTGCGGACAACCACCACCAGCCTCTGGAGACATCACCAGGGAGCTCAGAGGCAAAAAGACACAGCAAAAAACATACAACAGCAGGGATTCGCTGGTCGTCACCGACCCAACTACTAATCCGCCCCTTACTGGCTTGACTATGGGAGAGCGGACGGGATCCCGTATTTTCCAGTAGGTATGGTCGTATGTGCTTGAGAGTAGGCGGTTTGCGGCTGATGTTTGACGAGGCTCGGCGGCAGTCAGATATTGACAACTGCAAGTCTTGAATCATGCGAAACACATGAGACTGCTAAAATTAGTCTATTTGAAAGAAGGAGGTTGTGCGGTAATTGCCCTGTTCATCCCCTGAAATTACAATGTCAAGTAACCCTCAGCTAGTTGAGGCATTTGTGGTTAACGCTGACACCGGTAGTCTCTAGGTACAAGTCAAACGTACCCCAAGGCTCAGGGAAATGGAATATGTCGGTTTGAACCTCGCATGACCTATAGTTATGCTGTCAGTGCGCTACTTCTCTAACAAGCCGGGCGGAACGCCACTGGTATCACAACACATCTTGACAAGAAACAAGAGGCTGAGACCCTTTGCCTTCCAGTTCGAAAATTGTACTATGGTATTTTGCTTGGAGTTTCCCCATTAGGTTGCCCCGAAGTTCTCACAACTGTCGCCAAGTGCCTGGTGTTGCAATCAGGCTGTGGGATTTAGCCCTTGTGTTTTGTTTCCCTTGCCCTCACTTCAAAACAGGCTGCGGTCTTCCCAGCATTGAGCTTCCGTTGTGGCGTCCCGGCTGAACATGTAACCTCTTGGCAAGTCCTGCAATAGAGCTATGTCTTTCTGGGAACCACTCACGACTTGCCACGGCAAAGACGGGCAGATTCAGATTGTAAGGGAGGGAACTGACAGCTTGAAAGGCTTGAAATATGGCCTCGGGCTGGCAGGCCCTCACGTCAGCCTGCATTAGGGGCTCGTAACTTGCAGCCTGGTCTCTCATATTTGTCGAGTTAGGTCTCTGTTCCGTTCATGCGCGCTCAAGGAGGTGACTGAGATTCCTTGTACGACCACTTGATACCTGGTTAAAATAGTTTTTGTTTGAGAACCTGTTAAAGTGAAAGAACTAGAAAAAAACCATCGTCAGTAACCTCTTTGAACATGTTGATTGTTGTTCTGACAAACCGACGGCTGAGCCTTGGCGTTTACTGCGCCCCCATCCCAATTGCAGCCACTCCACCAAATCAGCATCCCTCGAGATATCCACGGCGCTTGCAAAGCGCCTCACTCGCTTAACTCTGCCCCCTACCAACAGCAATCAGCTTCGAGAGCTTTGGTCGCTTTGACTGTCAAGTCTTAAAAACATGGTCCAAGCCTCGAATCCTTCGGCAGGCTCTGGGTTTGTGCCTTTTTAAATGAAGTGGCGGTGTTGGTGCGACAGTGAGGTCGTGTTTTTTTGGACTGGCTGAGATGAATGTGCAGTTTTTGTAATAGCATAAAGTCGTGATGATGACCCTGATGTTTTTGAGATTCAACACACAAACCACTTCTGTCTTTACTCATAGTTCTTGATCACCTCTCCTTTGTCTTTTCATTCATTACTCCTCATTCGTTTCTAACACATTCGCTTCACAATGCTGTCTCGTCTCCTTCTCGGTGCCGTCGCTCTGGCTAGCTTCGTCACCGCCGCCCCGGCCTTCGAACCAACTACTCACCCTGTCGAGATTCGTTCCGACGGTGAGGGGTCTGGTGTTGAACTCTGGGAGCAGAATGAGTCTGGAGGACTAGAGCGTCGTGGAAAGAGGGGGTCTTACTTTCTTCTTGTCAACGCAACGCCTTGGAAGATGACTTTGTCTGGTCGCTCGAGCTATCAGATGAACGTCTGGGAGTTTCCGGTGACTATTGCACCAGGTTAGATTAATCCCTCGACAGAGCAATGTTTCATGTTATCTAACAAGGTTTCAAGGCACTTCTAACAGGATCTACATCGAAGGCAAGGGCCATATCGACGACGGCGGGGAAGTGAGCTACCGCTTCGAAGACCTCCCCGGCCACCCCGACTTTGAGTTCCGATACTCGGGTAAGCTGGGAACAAACAGAGTGCCTGGTGCTGGCGTCAGTTTCACCTCGCTGGAGACTGTCAACAACAATATTGGCTCGTTCCACAAGTTGGAGTGGCGTCAGGACAACAACATGCCCTTCATCATCGCTAGTTCCGAAGAGAACCCCGAGAACCCTTCCATTCACCCTTGGCTCGTGTCAACCAACCCACCTCGGGATTGGATGCATGCCACTTATCCCAGGATCTCATGCCTCAAGCTTCGGGAACTGGCCATTTCAGGAACGCACGACTCGGGCATGTCCCTGTTCAATGGAGGATCGGGATTAGGGCTAGACGCAAACACCCTTACTCAAGAGCTCAGCGTGGCAGGCCAGTTGGAATTTGGAGCTCGCTGGTTTGATATTCGTCCTTCCAAGACCGGTGGCAAGTGGGCAACTGGTCACTACTCTTTTGGAGCTGGCAACTGGCACGGCGGCAATGGCGAATATCTGGACGACATCATCGATGGTATCAACAGGTTTACCGAGCACAACAAGGAGCTTATCATCTTGAATGTTGCCCAGGGTCTCAACTCGGATAACTTCAACGGCGACAGTGATGCGAAAATCAGCCAGGCAGAATGGGAAGACGTCATGAGAAAGCTGGAGAGGATCAACTATCGTGTCGAGAA
This sequence comes from Fusarium floridanum, assembly GCA_003947005.1. Taxonomy (NCBI): domain Eukaryota; kingdom Fungi; phylum Ascomycota; class Sordariomycetes; order Hypocreales; family Nectriaceae; genus Fusarium; species Fusarium floridanum. The sequence goes on along the minus strand of NKCL01000016.1, from coordinate 131,888 downwards.
CCGAGGCGGTGAGGAGGACCTCTCTCAACTTCGCGTGTCAGACTTTATCCAGGACCATGCTGCCGTCATCATCATCGTGGATGCCGACCTCTACAAGTCCCAGGATCGAGTCGACCTCTCTGCCTTTGCAGACAAGGGCTTCTTCCGACGAGACCAACTCCCTTTGTACGATAGATACGCCGATGAGAACAACCAGAACAAGATGATTGCGGACCAACTGGACAAGATGAGAAAGGAGCGCACATCCCCGGCATCATCCATGTTTCTGCTCTCGTGGACATTGACCCAGACCCCCCTCAGCGTCCTTGGAAACGGCGTCATTGAAAACAGCAAAGGAGCCAATCGCGCCCTCATCGAGAAGCTGTGGCCTGCCATGTCTTCGTCAACGTATCCAAACATTATCAATGTTGATGCGTATCCTAGCAACAGGGACTTTGCGGCGTTGAGCATGGCCATCAACTACCACTTTGCACCACGATGCTGAAGGATTCTGAGGGGAAGTGATACAGGAATTTTGAAGGAAGGATGGGTATTTACGACGCGAAGGGAAGTTTGGATTATGTTTAATGTGACCTGCAATGTTTATGGTGTTTTATTCTGTTTTTTCTTTTTGATAGTTAAAGTCCAGCCCTTGATGGGATCACTGGGCTGATAGATAGTTCATGTGCTGATATCTCAAAGTCGCCAATACCTCTTTAACGTCGTGGTAACCTCGTTGTTGCGTTGGTTATTGAAGCAAACTACATCCACCTTCATCTCGTCTGGCTGCCTGTTCTGACAATGTCTTCCAAGCTCTCGTGTCCTGGAGGAGCCATCACCTCTAGCTCAATACCCTCGACCAGAGCTTCTGGATCACTCACACTTGTCTTCTTCCCCTTCTGTTTCGGTCTCGAAGAACCACGAGAAATAAATAAGAAGTAACAAACCACAATAATAACGGGAATTACAAAAAGTAATCCTAGCCCAACCGCCGCTGCGGTCCCGTAGCCTAGAATCTTGGCGCCGAGAGGAACATCTTTGAACATGCCGACAAGAAATGAGGAGAGAACCAAGCTGCCGTATGAGAAGAGGCCTGATAATAGCAAGTTAATGACTATGACCCGCACATGCTTCCTGTAGAAGGAATACTGTGTGAATCTGCTCTCTGCTTCCTTGATGATGGCGATGGTGGTCATGATCATGAAGATAATAACGACGATGGCCCCGAGCAACATTACAACACCGAAAAAGTCGTAGAGAAGGCTGCCTAGATCCTTGAACCGGGTCTGCATACTGAGGACCCCAGCGGCGAGTGAAAGTGGCAGGAAGATGGTGGCGAGAAGGGTAAGTTGCTGAACGCCTCGAGTCTGATTTACGTTTCTGGCTAGCTCGAGGAATTTGAGATCGTGTTCGAGACCATCTGAGAGTTTCTGTAGTCGTTCCTTGACTTCTCGACAATAACCGCGTAACTCTGCCTCAACAGCCATGAATTTGATCATGGTCTGGGGGGCTCCAGCGACGGTGGGTGAAGCTTTGACGACGTCGATCAATGATTCGGTCGTAGAGACAAGTTCATGGCCCATCTCTAGTAGACTTCGACATTCGTATAAGTGTTTCGTGATTTCTTTCAGATTCCACCGTCGCAGCTCGTCCCATGCCGGGTCGACATCAGCATCTCTGCCTCTCCTATCTTGAAGAACTAGGCTTCTGAGGAAATTGGCAAAGAAAGATAGGCATGCGTGGTGAAACTGTATGAGAAAGGCTTGCTTCCAGTTTTCATCGGATCTGATGGGGCGATAGTGTATATCAAGTGCTTCGAGTTCCATATGCAGCTTCGTTGTCAGAAGGAACTGGTGGGCGGGGGGTTTTCGACCGAGTTCTTCAGCGAGTCTAGGAACTACAAAAGTGCGGCATTCTATTTCAACTGTAGATGGGTTAGAAATGATTTTAACCGGGTAAAGTACCTACCTTGACATCTGTGATCCTGGCCATCAATGACACGGATATACCTGAGCACCCGCGCCGGGGAGGATGTTTCATACGTCTTGATGAAATACCACGGATAATGGCCATCTCTTCTCCACTGGGATGAGAGTGCCGTAAAGCCTGAAGTATCGTCGTCATGCAAAGCGACTGGGCCATCCTCACGTGCCTCGTATATGGTCAGACGGATGCTATCTGCATCCTGCGGCGGTAGGTCAGGAGGATCATCATTTTGTCCCCTGATGAATTCATCAGTGCGACAATCCCAGTCTCCATCTCCGGTGAGTGGAATATCCCAGACGCCTTGAAATTTCTTGTCCTTGCCGAGACGAACGCACTTCTTCCACTCGGCATAGTCGAGCGGCCCTGGCCTACTTAGAGCACGATCAAACGCGGCTCCCAGGTCAATGACCGCGAATGCGAGTCCAAAGGTACCAAGGGGATCCATCATTGAAGCCGTAGGTATCGAGTGCTTTGGTGAGATGTAGTTGAGGTGATGAGGCTGCGCTATTCAGCGGGGTATCTTTCAGCTGGCTACACGTGACTTTGACATGGCGTTTTGCTTTTGAGTAACTAAGAGTTTGGTATCGTGATAATAAGAGATAATTGGGGTTTCGCTCGTATTATTAGAGAGGTCGATGACATGAGTCCCCGGGGTCAGCAGTGGACACCATGCCCTCTAAGCTCCACCCAGGATGCTTCCTTCACAAGGCTTAGAGACCCAACCTCATCTCCCAGGCGAGATAAACAATTCAGAGAACCGCCCTTCGCATGCCGTGAGAACAAAAAAAAAGTAATGCCAAAAAATGAATCAAAATCTTACACACACATTCACTGAAGCATCAGGCAAAAGTGAGGGCTTGGCCGGGGATTGAACCCGGGACCTCTCGCAAGCTATGAGTCGTTGTTGACTGCCCAAAGCGAGAATCATACCACTAGACCACCAAGCCAGATGATTTGATGGCAGCCGAGGACGAAATAGATGACTATGAGGGCGGCAGGGTTCACAGTCAACACCTTCATAGCAATCAGAGCACTAAGAGATTTGATTACCCGGCTTCGGGTTTCTTGCCTTTCATTTGGTTCTGGTAATATCTATTCCTCCTCTTCACTATGTACCAATCTACCTCGATCCGAAGGTATGACGTACCACTGCCTACAGACAGTTCGGTACACTTGATCAATGGCCCACGACTTGAACACATAACTCCACATTCGATCAACTGCCTGTTATCACGGTGAGATAGAAGAAACAGTAGGTAAACTTTACCCACAGAGAAATAGCACGGCACCGTGAGCATTGGCAGTAGATCTCTAAGCTTGGCAACATTCGGATCAACTCATTTAATTCTTGTCTAGATCAATGCAACCTCCTTCCTCCAAGAGCTGAAAGACTCATCCAAGGGGTCTGCATTTCCCCAAACAGTCAAAGTACACAGCCCAATCCGCTCATACATATTCCCTTTAGGTCGAAGAATAAGGCCCTTATACGGAAGGTCACGGCTTTCAGGGCATCCCAGGATGAGGATAAGAATCTCTCCCAGAGGAGAAGGCGTGAGATTCAGTGTGTCGAATCGTAGGTCAATTCCGTACTGCCCCTGTTCAAGAGTGACCTTGAGATCATCACGGTTGCTCTCGTTTCCCAAGTCGATTGTCATCAACGGTGCCTGTAAGTGCAGGGTCCTCTTTGAATCGTCTCCAAAGTCCATCTCATTTCTTGCCGCTGGAAAAATGTCAGACCTTGGGGGTTTGATGTATTTGTAAGCCAGAGGTCCAGTGAAATACGCCCTGGAACTAGAAGAAGCCCAAGACCACGTTGGAAAGTACTCGAGTTTCTCGCGCTTTTCAACTTGAGCGTCATGAGCAGCCCATAGTAGTCCATCTGCGAGGTTGGAGCCGAAAACGCCTGCAAAGTATTCCGTTTTGTGCATAGCAGCAAGTCGTCTCCCTAGGCCCTGAATAGCAATGAGGCGATCAGTTTTGAAGGTGAAACCTCTGTTGAGATAATTCCCAGCCAGTTGACTCCACACTTGCCCAAGCGCTTTATCGGCCTTGATGTCAAAGATGCGATACATGTCTTCGGGACCGGTCTTCCACACCTTCCAGCCCTCGGGTTGGAATTCGGAAGCTGAAGATACGCCTGGGCACTCCCAGAATAAACCAACACTGGACCAGTGAAGAGTCCTGACGGAGAGTGTCGTTTCCTGGAGACACCAGCCTCGTGTCATTAGAGGCTCTCGGGGGAGCCAATCCAGAATGTTTGGTAGTGGACATGGGAAGTACATGTACTCGCTGCTCTCTGGATCGAAAGAAATTACACAGGTCTTTGTTGGATACCGTTGGGCGACCCGTTCGGCAAAGAGTCCTTCACTGCTGTCTGATGCTCCGGATGCTGCGATGAGGCAATGGGCGTTGGAGTAGTAGGAGCCCATCTTCGGGGCCTCTGCCTTCCAATCTTCAAAGTATTTATCCTTCTCGTGAGATTGAATGATGCAAAGGGCATCGACCCAGAGATAGCGGATGCCTACCAGTTGGCTTAGCTTGATTGCATCTTGGATCGTCTTTGGGAGTTGAGCCGTGCCGATAGCTTGTCGTCGGTCCTTGATGTTGTCGCGCGTCGTTTTGGCGGGGTCATTCCCGAGGCCCCAACAGTAGCTGAGGGCGAAATAATTGGGCTTCTCAGTTGGGAAATCCTCTGCTGGCACAACTAGCCGAACAGTGCTAGACTGGTCATGACCAACATCGATTAGCCGTGTTGGAACGGAATGGCTATCGCCCTGTTCTCTTTTTCGGCGATCGCAATCCTGATGAAGTCCCTTGCCGGATGCGCAGTGGTTAATCCAGGGCTTGACAAGTGTTTGAACAAGGTCATCAAGATCTTGATCAAGATTGTCTGAAGCAAGCCCTGTATACTATTAGCCCCGGGTATCATCATGCTTAGGGGTTGAAGATTACGTTTGGCAGGGAGTCTGCTCCCTTTGATCCCACCAGGGACCCCATCCTGAAGCTTTGCAAACTCGAAGCTTTCATAATACTCGGACTTGCCAATCTTGAAAGTGATGTGTGGGCTCAAAGTTGACTTCAACACCTCGAGCACGATGGGGCCCGATTTTCGATCTTTCGGATAAGCGCCGTGGCAGATGGTTGAGGCTCGAAAGCTGGCACAGAGAGAACAGCCTGTAGCGGCTGACTCCTCGAGGGCGGCGAAAGTCTCATGATGTTTGAATGTGATGGTACCCTTTTGTTCGTTTGGTGCCGACTTCTTCCACTCCCACCGGATTTCACGGCACTTGTGGCACCTCCATTCAACAGTATGGACGGGTTCTTCCTCGTTTGTCATATTTCCGAGACTGGAGGCTAGAGAATGTGAACAAGGCGGGGAAGAACGTGAGATGGCTTCTAGGCTCCAGTTGAACATGCAGGTCAGCCGCATGAGGCGGAGTAAGATGAGGGCATTTTATTGGTTGGCTTTGCTGTTTCTTGAGCCCATGCTGCCGATCATTGTGAAAGAGAATTTAATTGAAATAAAATTGAGGCTAAAGAATAACGAGATAGATGGAACTCGTTTTCTTCGGAGTTAACACGCCGAGTTGAAGTCTGAGATTCAGCACTCTGCCCACGCTCTTGGTCTTAAACTGATAGGAGCCTCTCTAAAGTCGGATTAAAACTATATTAAATCCGAGCCTGATTGGATTCTAAATCGAATTAAAATCAAAGCAAAATTAAATTAAAATCGAATCTCAATTAAATATACAGATACACTTCCTTTTAACCTACAGGGTGTTGTTTCTCAGCTCTAAACAGGATGCCCCAGATACTCAAAGTGTCCCTCAACAGATCCCGAGGCATTAGACCATTGAGCTATCTCGCCCTCATTAGCTACCCAGACGATTCCAACCATGCCCATGGCATTCGTGAGGGCATCTCGTTCAGCCCCAGAGTGTCGACGAGGAACAAGGCAGATCCAAGAAGAGGTCAGCAACAAATTGTGCGGCGGCGAAGACGAGGCTTGATGTCCTTGAGCCTTCAAAAATTCCTGATAAGCTGATTGTAAAATTCCGTGGGCTTTAACAACATCGTCGGTGGTGCTGTTATCTGGCAACTTCAACACAAAATGTGCGTATGGGATGCCTGAAAGACCACTTGTCACCTGGTCTGTTGACTCTGCCCGCGCTGGGAAAATCTGAAATCCTATCTCATCAGGCTGCGGGTATGGCATGATTTGCATATGCTTGTGTCCTTGACTGGAACCTGATTCAGCGCCACAGTTGTAAAACATCATCAAGCGTGATTCCGTCTGAGTTCTCGAAAGATGTTGCAGTACGGCCCACGATGCTCCAAGATCCGAAGCGTCAAGCAAGTTAGACTGAGGTGCGTATTGACGAGTAACAAGAATGAGACTTGGACGGTAGACGCAGTACATGTTGAGGATGAGAGTATGCGATGAACTAACATGGCACAACGTAAACTCCGGATCGGGATTGGCAAACGGGTTACGTTTGACATGGTTTGACTTGCGCTCAGGTGCGTCGGCTGGGAGAATTGGCTTCTTGTCGAGCTGTGGTGCAAGTTGAAAGGCGATTTTCAAATCATTCTTCTGATACAGGGTTGTTTCATATGGGCCGTGGAAGAGTTTATTGTTTGCCTTGAGGTCATCGAAGCGTATGATTGCTCGATGCCAGAGGTTGTCGGGAAGAGAGAAAAGCGCATCTGGAGTTGTCATTTTGAGTATGTTGGATCGAGAGGTAAGAGGTGAGAGATGAGGAGGACAAGTAGGCAGCTGTAGGATTGAAAGGAATATGTCGTGATCACCGCTAAAAAAGAACACGTGGTAGCTCTGCTCCACTATTGTAGGCAACTGAGCCACAGATAAGCTACTCTCAGCATGCAACCCTAATCACTCTCATCTACAAAGTGTTGCAAATGGTCCCCCAAACTGACTCTTATTAGGTATTGATGCCTCGCCTACGTCTAAGGATATTCCGGAATGTCCTTGGTGAATTTCGACTTCTTCTATCCCCATCAACAGGCATCGGAACGTGTTCACGTACTTCCCATCTCTTCCAGTCAGGCTGGCGCTCTCGCAAATGGGCCCAGCAACCCTCAATCCCACCCGGTCTATCCGTTTTCTGAGCCAATTCCAACTCTTGATCTGCGGATCCCCCCTCCCTCAAGCTCGACGCGCAAGTTATCCGGCTCAGCCTCTCGTTCTCCTCTGGCGGCGCCTGCAAACGCCATTTACGAGGCTCCAAACCATCATCTGTCTTGGTGGCTAGTTGCCAGATGGGGTCGGATGGGCTTCGACAGGTCCCGAGACGATGGCAGGTCGCTACTTCGCAATGCCATCCCGTAAGGTCGTCCATCCAGAGAGATATCCAGAAATCTGTGAAGCATGCATGGCATGACCACCATGAGGTTGGCAAGAAGGTGGAGATATGACAACGTTGGTGATGGCATATCGGCAAATCGAGATCCCGCATGAGGTTGAAGACTAGGGACATTTCCACCGGGGGACCTTTAATTGAGTGGAACCGCACAATGTAAAGCTCGCCGTCGATGATCTGTGCTTCAGAGATATGCTTGAAGGTCCAGGGCCGTGTAAAAACATCGGAATCGGGCGCGCGGGAGTGCGAGACTGTTCTTTGGCGGTGTCTTGTGAGGTATTGCCGGCCTTGACGGTGTTGGCTTAGCGGGACGTGAGGCTCAAGGACACCTTTGTCGAGATCGATGAACCGTTCGAACTCATACTTGTACTCGAGAGGGCCAAGTGGTAATCCGTATGCCTCGCCAAACATATGTCTGTTTACGGCCAGACGCGCTTCTGCAAAGTTGATGCTGGGCCATTGTACTCTTGGAACCCAGGCAAACGGGTGGTGATGCCACATGATTAGACCCGCGGAAAGAGACTGATAATCCTCCTCAAATTCACTGTTAGTGAAACCCAAATTTGCCACGTACTGCCAGAAATCTGTAAAGGAAAACTGGTGGGAGACAGTAGGTTGCGCGCAACTCAAGTGGCCCCGCCCCGAGTTTATAGCCCAGAGTCTGCGACAGTCGAAGCAGAAGGCCAGAGTGGGATTATCCTTCTCAAGCAGCAAAAGGAGTTCATCCCTTTCTGAAAGCTTAAATTCTCTTAAAGGGTCGGTTCCTGTTTGAAGATGGGACCCAGGCAAGTTTAGAAATCTGCCTGTTGGGCAGAGAGCGGTAAAAAGGGACTCGGTTGTAAGAGTGAGGGCGACGAATGAATGAACAGGGAGACAATCAAAGATCATGACCATGATCTCCCAGGGCAGAGAGTGGATTTTTCCGTGATTCGACATTGCCTTTGAGGTATTTTGTGAGGTCTTGTGGTATGCTGGAATGTGGTGGTGGAGTGTTGGTGACAAGCAAATGATGAATTGTCGAGGCGTTCAGGGAAGAGCTCATTTATGTACAGAATTTGATTACCTTTTGGTGATGAACTTTTCGATCATTTGTTGGGAAATGTCAAAGGTTTGCGCTCAAACTTTCGGTCACTCTAAAGTTGATACCAGACTCGGAGGTATAGATACCAAACAAGCCGGAGACGAAACTCAAGCACACCCAACTTTATTTTGGGTTCTAGTAAGCCGAGCTGATGAAAAAGTAGTGCTTCTTGGGCAGCTTTGGGGGAGTGAGGGTTAAATGGGTGTCAGAAAAAAGGTGACCTATTGATACATATGAGCACGCGGACAAAGGACGACAGCCCGTCATTGTCTACTTCTCCGTCTCGAGTGCACGCGCCGTGAATCTTAGAGTTAGTATATAACGTTGTTATTATGGTCCTACTCCACCTTTAATAGGACGGGCTAGGAACGGATTCGAACGGCAGTCATCCACCCGCCCTCACCTGTTAGTTGTGAATGGCACATGCCAGGTTTCAACATGTTGACTATCACGACTGAACCTGTCATTTTTAACGCCAGCTCGCGGGTTAGAAAGACATGTAGGGGCTTTGAAGCTGGGTTGCACATATACACGTTGGCTGTAGTCTGGTCATCGAGCGTCGTAAATGTGCTATCAGTCTTCCACTCTGGGAGATCAGTCCAAGTGTGGACCTCGCTCGTCACCGCAGATAAATGGGGGCATGCTCCTTGATATTGCTGGGCCTTAGATTAGCACAGGGACTAGCAGTGGTGCTGGCAGAAAAGCGCTGATGACTTTTATGGTGATGATGCGCTTGTGACCGTCGGCGGTAGGGAGTCGTGTTGTCGTAATCCTACCGTTCACGAAGAGAGTTGAGAGATATGATGTGACTATCGGCTTTTAAGAAATAGTCTGTTGAGAATCAGAAATATACAAAAAGAATCCGTGCCTTATCCTTGCCGGTTCCAGACATACCATCGTGATAGCACGTTGAGGTGTCAACCTGGAGATAAACTTGGCTAAGTCCGTTGGTATCTGGAGATAACATCGATTGCAACGAGGATCTTAACGCCGAGCTTGGACACCTCTTGGCGAGATATGCATGAATTGATGAAACCTTAATCCTTCGTGTAAGGATAAAGAGAGGTAGTCCAGCGAAACATATCCTATTTTGGAATGCTATGTCTGTATGTGGCTGACACCATGTCGCCGTTAACTCCGTAACTATCTTCTATCTGATCAGGAGAGGGGCCCATCTCAGCAGTGGCCTAGTCGAACCCACCTTGTTGGCAGTATATCTAGGGGAGTTCTCAGACCTAGAATCAGCCGTTCCTCTGTACTTCACAGTTATCACTTAAACTATTACCATCCTTCATCCGTTACAGCACCTCTACCACCATGGACTTTAGCTCTCTCGAACCCCCAACTGAACTTGGCCACTACCGTATCCTCTCTCCAAGATGCGGCCTCCGTGTGTCTCCCCTCCAGCTCGGAAGCATGTCAATCGGCGATGCCTGGTCCTCTTTCATGGGCAAAATGAATAAAGAGCAGGCATTCGAACTCCTTGATGCCTACTACGCAGCCGGGGGCAACTTTATCGACACGGCCAATGGCTACCAGGACGAACAGTCAGAGGCGTGGATAGGCGAGTGGATGGCGTCTCGCAAGAACCGGGATCAGCTCGTCATTGCGACCAAGTATACTACTGAATATAAGGCGCATGAGCTAGGGAAGGGAAAGACGCCTAACCACTGCGGGAACCACAAGAGGAGTTTGCATATGAGTGTGCGAGATTCTCTTGCGAAGCTACAGACGGATTGGATTGATATCCTCTACCTGCATTGGTGGGACTACACCACATCGATCGAAGAGGTGATGGATAGCCTGCACATCCTGGTAGAGCAAGGCAAAGTCCTCTATCTAGGCGTCTCGGATACTCCAGCTTGGGTCGTCAGCGCTGCAAACACATACGCAGTCGCCCATGGAAAGACACCCTTCTGTATCTACCAAGGCCGCTGGAACGTCATGCTACGCGACTTTGAGCGAGAGATTATCCCAATGGCGCGCCACTTTGGCATGGCTCTGGCGCCTTGGGATGTTCTCGGCAGCGGAAAATTCCAGAGTAGGAAGCAAGTCGAGGAGCGCAAGAAGAGCGGCGAGCCGCTACGCACTTTCTTTAGCGGCGATTCGGGCCAGAACCAGACCGAGGATGAGATACGGATGAGTGATGCGCTTGCCAGCGTGGCGGCTGAGCATGACATTGAGTCGGTTACTGCCATCGCGCTCGCCTACGTCATGGCCAAGGCACCCAACGTCTTTCCTCTTGTTGGTGGGAGGAAGGTTAAGCATTTACACGATAATATTCAGTCGCTCAAGATAAGGTTGACGGAGAAGCAAGTTGAGTATTTGGAGAGCGTGAAACCATTCGAGGTCGGATTTCCTAGCAATTTACTTGGAGAGGATCCCAATGTATCTGGTCGCGCAGGAGGGCTGTTAGCTCAGTCTGCGTCTTTGGCGTTTGTACGATCTTCTAGGGCAATTGGGTATGACAACTGAGGATAGTGACGGTGTTGGACGGAAGGATGGGACCATACAATCGAGCGTAGGTCGTTGAGTAGAATGTCGGAGAGCTGGGAGGGGGATTGTCTCGGGCTTTACTGAACTTAACAACTCCAAAATAAAACCATTCGACGAATGAGGTAGCCCTAGAACCCTGAGGCCCAAACATGCAACTAGCCATGACCTTCGGGAACTCAGGCTCTCAGAAAATATGGTCTGAGGCATGTCAGTACTAGAATCATCAATGTTTGTCGTCCAATAAGGTGGATCTCGATGATGGAGGGACAGCTAGTGTCCCGGCATTTATCGGGCACAAGCGACGGCCAGGGACTCCCAGTTTCCAGACCATCAACAAAAAGTTGACCGCAGAAACCGTTTGTTTGCGCGCGCCTTCTTTGAGGCTTGTTGTTAAGGTATACGCTTCGTCGAGTGAAGACCAGGCAAGCCACTCGGAGTCTAGATAGTGACAGAAACTCGCAAAAAATAAACCTCAAGCTTGAATGGCCGAGTGGTTAAGGCGGTGGTCTTAAGCACCACTCCCGTGAGGGATCGTCAGTTCGAATCTGGCTTCAAGCAGGTTAATTTTTGCTTCGCTGCTCTAAAATGGGTTACATAGCTTCTTTCCATTTATTTTTGCATTACATGCGACTCCAGGAGGGGTTGTTCACCTTTGGCTGTGCTTGACGTAAGCGCGAGCCGATGGATCCCCAACGGCAACATCTCGACAGATAGCACGATGCCTTTAACATTCGTTGAACACGCCTCTTCAATGTCTTTTTTCACCTTCATCGAGATCATCTTTGCCTGTATCTCATATTTGGACACACGGAACTAGAATGCAAGCTCGCCCAGTTCCAGCACACTCAGGATTCATCATCACGCAAAACATCACTTCCAGGCAGCACTCACCTCACCTCTGTGGCGTCACGAAGCATTAGGTTTCCCGCCGATTTTGAGTTGAGAACTGCAGGCTTTGCTATTGCATTCGGAACTCTATTTTGGCGACAGGGAAAGTCCCTATATGAACCATGAGCCCACCCTCACTTGCAGCAGTTCAAATCTCATCCTCATTCTTTAACTCCTCAACTGAATCAAGCAACATAACCCCCCAATATGGAAACCGAAAAGGAGAGAAAGCACGCATCGCCCGAAATACATCCGCCCAGCCAACCAGACCCGACTCTGTACCAACAGAGGCAGAGTACGCTATTTCGACTTCCGCAAGAGCTTCGTCTCAAGATCTACGAGTACATTTTCTCTCCAAAAAGACTTCAATGGCGTTTCAGGAAGATCGACCTGGCCACGCGTTCAAAAAACAAGCCCCGGCAAACTCTCGCTCTCATCCGAACTTGCCGCCGAGTTAGAGACGATATTGGCGATAGTTGGCTCAGCCAGATTCACTTGACGTTCAGGACACCGGACATTATGCTTGATATGTTAACGGAATTGCCTGTGCCGTCTCTCTCAAAGATCCGACATGTACGGGTCACTGCCGAGCCTGTCCTGACCCGGCTAGGGACGCCACGACATGAGATCTATTTCATGAGTGCCCTGCTCAAACTACTCCCAGGGCTCCGTCTCGACACACTCACGGTGCAGGCCACCGGCCCTTTTCTCACGCTTGCAGGCTCCGAAATTCTGGACGAGTTGATCTCGAGAAGTTCTGGCTGGAGGGAACTCTACTACATCACCCGCGAAGTGACACTCCTTGGGCTTAGGAACCCGCCCGTCAGACACCATTCACAACCAGAGCATTGGCAGCGCATCATGGATGATAGGGATGGTACTGAAACTAAACCCTCTGTCATCATTCGTCGTTCTACTCATCCAGTCATGGACGAAAACACCACACTGATATCCAAACGAGATATGCCCAGCAACTGGACAGATGGGATTATCCTTGGTGCCAACCCAAATGTAAACCTCACCGAAAAAATAAAGGACAAAAGAGGCATCATGGTGGTCGTCAAGAGGGGCGTTGGTGTCGACTACCAGGAGAAGGAGGGATCGCCGCTCCTGGAGAAGGACATTCGTAGGGATGCTCCAGGAATGAGGTGGCAAGAGATCCAGTACATTCATGATCCTAATCCTAGTCCTGATTCTTTTCTTGATGAGGAGTTTGCCTATGTGCCGTACAGGTGGGAACCGGAAGAGGATGACTGATGTGGATACAAATATGAGTTGGCACGGCAGCTTCAAAAGACTTGTTGCTTATCCAATTGAATAGAATGTCAGGCTCTCTCTATTGGTATCTCATTATTCTCTACAAAGTCGTAAAATGTATGCTCTTCATGGATCTTAATGATCCTGAGAATCGTGCTCGGTCGCATTCAGATCGTCCAACTCATGATCCCCAGTCATGTCCATCAATCTTCTATATACATCATCACCGTCTTCACTCGGCGGAGGCGAGACGCCCTCACACTCCTCATGAAATTCCTCTGCCTCTTCTTCACTAGGAGAGTCGTGATCAATCCAGTAGTCGATAAAGTTATTCCCATCATCCTCAGGGCATCTCAACCTCCGAAATGTCTCTTCGCCATCTTCTTCAGATGGAGGCTCAACGCCGTCTTCAGGGTTAAGCGCACGAAGCAAGTCTTCTTCTTCGTCGATCTGGTGATCTCTGTATGCCTCTAATTCGTTTTCGAAGAGATACTGGGCCTCCAACTCTGCCTCGTAATCCAAATCCATGTCATCCATGTCATCCTCCTCTGGATGCATGTTGTTGACGTCTCGCCCAGGGCTAACATCTGGAGTATAATACGTCCGTCTCCAAGCAGACTCTCTGGAAAAAATGTATCCCACCTGGTCCACTGAAGGGCTCCGAGGATACCTGTTGTGGTAGTTCAAGGCGTACATTGGGACATCATCCTGGTTGACGGGATCTGGGTCTTCTTGGACGAGGATCTCGCCATCTTGATCGCATTCTGAACATGAGGTATGCCTGCACCGCTGTGAAGGCTGTTTCCAATAGTCTTCATGACCGCCGGTCTCTGGATATCTCTTGTCATCCCAATAAGGACAGAGGGACTCGTGTCCGAGCCATAGTCTCTCAAAGTCTTGTCTGCTGTAGTTCTTGTTGTACCTCGGGACCCTGGGGTAAGGTACTCGGAACTGTTTAAGGTCGTGCCCGCAGATGGCGACAGCTGCGTCCCAGAGATCGCCTCTGTATGAGCCCTTGGAGGAATACTGATTGTCGTTCTCATTGGGTAGATAGGCTCGCATTGCAGCTGTGTTGCCATGATGGTCGACAGCAGAGGGGTCTGCACCTTGCCGAATCAAGTAGACAAGAGTCTCGAGCTCATCCCTTTCCTCTGTCCGATGGGCCGTGTACACGAGACTATGCAGACACGTGAACCCGAGCGTTTGGTGATCGTCCGGAGACCACGATTGGGCAATGCGAGCATTCAAGTCGGCTCCAGCAGCAACCAGCATAGCCACTGCCTTTCGCTTGCTGGTTGATCTCGAGTCGGCCATGCAGATCTGGTGCAGTCTCGTTCGACCGTTCATGTCTGAGCTCTCAAAGTCGTGCAGTGCAAAATGGCTGCCGTGCTTCAAGAAGAGCTCCACGGATGGCTGTACGGACATTAGTAACAAGTGACGACAAGCGGAATGAATACCTACAATATCCGAGCTGCAAGCAGCAGATAGTGGATTATCCCATCCTGGGTAAGATAATGTGGGATCCGCCATGTTCTCAAGTAACACCAGCGTAGTATCATGACGACTCAACCCTGTGATGTGACTAAGAGCAGTTCCGCTGTTCTCTCCCATCTCATCGACGTCTGCGCCAGATTCAATGAGAAACTTGCACATGTCAACGGTTCCCGCAGCCGCGTACTGGGGCAATATTAGCTGGAAGAACAAAAGAATGGTGGTACAATTGGTCTCACATGTAATAGAGGCATGCCCTGTTCGTCATGATCCCTGAGGCTTGCCTTTCCCTCATCCAGCAAGATGCGAAACTCCCTGAGTTTACCCTCTTGCACTAACCGAAAGACAGGTGATCCGTTAGGAATAATGGGACAAACTGAAATACGCGGTATACTCTGGATACTTCGATCAAATAACTGTCCTTGAGAGACCGAGACGGAAAACATCCACGGCGATTGTGAGGGGCGGAACATGATGTTTGCAACGACATCTCGGTGGGTGCTTGCATTCTCGGAGGAGTTGGATCTCTGGGACACTCTTCTTCGCTTGTTTACGGATACTGTCAGAAAACCGTGATCAACGTCGATTTCCTCTCTTGCTCGTTTCTGCTTGATGATGACGCCAGTTGGTAGATGAGCTCGAAGATGAGTCGAGTTGGGAACTGACACGTAAGCTTGGTTCTCAAGGGGACACAACGTCCAATGCCCAAGAATTCTTACCTGGTTGGTTGATAGCAACGATGGGAGCAGAGAGCATCAAGCCCTCAATCAACTTCAGGTCTCTCCTTACTTGATCGCTGTCATCGTTCACTGCATATGGGTTCGCCGTTATCTTTCCCTTCCCTGTCTGCCTGACAGTCACTTTGTCTCTAGCTATTAGGATAAACTTTCTCAGGTCGTCGATGATTTGCTCAGCGTCGTCGGCGTCCAGGGTCAACCCATCGTGATCGACAAGACTTGATAGTCGTGAAATACTCTCTTCGAGTTCTGAACACAGAGTCATTGTCTCGAGGTTCTGGGTGATTGAAGCTGACGCGTCTTCCGTGGCGTCATCGGGTTGAGTTGTTGAGGCTGTATCATTGTTGTCGAGACGAGAATGTAATCTTGCGACTTCGCCCAAGATTTGTTCTAGGATTCCCGTTGTCGCTGTAGCTTGATCGTCGATCTTGGAGGTTGTGTCCGAAATCGCCTGCGCTTGAAGCAAGCCGAGATACAAGTTGGCTTGTGTCGTCTTGTCTCTTACTCTGCTCCGTGCCTCCTCGAGCTCTTCTTTCTTCACGTACCCAAGAATCCCCTTGTACACCCGACTTGATCGGCTGCTGTCTGGCTTCTTCTTGAACTGCTCCAACCGGTTCTCGATGCCGGAAAGCTCACTCGTACAGGCTTTGAGCATATCCTGGAAAGACGTGATGGTGCTGCTTGGAGCATGACTCAAAGGACAATTCGTCAATCGCCCAAGGACTGACTGTAGAAGTTGAATGTCTTGCGCTAGCTCGCGTACTATCCTTGGGGCATCCTTGATTGCGGAGAGGGATTCGTGGATAACTTTGGCGGATTTGAGGGCTAGGAGCACGAATGCTAGAGTGCTGGCGCCTGTGCCGATGGCTTCCATGGTTACACGGGGACGAAAATGCGAATTGAGCCAGAGATGTCACTGTCAAGAAGTTGATACTTGATACGCTGAGCGTCGGGACATGATGAGCAGGTGAAAAGAGCACAATCGTGTCATGCTGTCCGCTGGGCAGTTTCAGCCGCAGTGGCTATGTGAGGCGGTTTAAGCGCTGTGAGAAAGCCCTCAACATGCTGAGCCAATGGGCAGGGGTCATTATCTACAGGGGGCTGTGCATCGCGAGTCTTGGCGCTATCTTCCCCCTCTCCTCTGGCCGAGGCATTCTTGGTCTTTCTCTTTGGGTGAAGATCATCTCATCTGCTCGAAAATTCCCTATGCTGCCTTGAATGGGCTTGGTCTTGAGCTAAACCAGTCGGCAAAGCCTTCAAAAACCCCCTTGCAGGATAAGTTCCAGCTTCCCCAGTGATCGTTACTAATCTCGACGCAACAATAAAGAGCCTGATCATCCTCGGCCTTTGTTTCTCTACTGATCGATACCACAGAAAGGTACCTGTCAGTGCATTTTTTGCAGTAGACACCCACAGCAGCACAAGTCCAATCCCTTCTTTCTGCAACTTAGAGTCTTGTGACCAATCATAGTGGATCGGCGGAACTGGGACCTGACAATGGACCCTGATCATGCACAGAGGACGGAGCGAGGACAAGGGGAGCCTTGTTCTGCTGGCTAGACATTTCTACGTCTATGACTCTTGCCAGGGCAAGACACAGTGGTAGCTGGAGAACCTTCTGAATACAATTTTCTGGTAGCTATGGGCTGTGATAACGGGTGCCTGACGCCCCTAGTCGGGTCCCTGAAATGCTATGCTGGAGCAAAGGGGGAGGCCTGTGAGCTGCCTCTGACAGGGATGTGGCACCACATGGCAAATGGCGATTGTCTTGGGGAATCGGAAGCGGGCAAAGTATAGGCGCACAACTCGTACTACTATGAGAACTTGCCATCAAAACTACATGCGCCTGAAGTCGTCAATTCATCAGAGCGATAGGCAATAATGGAGTAAGGCTATCTAATGAGTCAACGGGCGTAATCTGTGTCTTTGACCCCCGCAAAACGCCGTCAACAATGAAGGCCGTTGTTGGGGGATCTCCTGCATGAGACAAGCCTACTATGTAAAAGTTCTTTGTAAAGTCACATCTGAAGTGGGAACCGGTCAATTCCCGTAAAATATCTGTCGCTGTCACCGAGCTCTGTTTGTCTGCAAGTCGTGCCAATGCGTCCTGTGCAAACAATGAGTTTCTCCCTGTCTGATGTCCACCAAGAAGGGTTTTCGCTTATCGGCCCCATAATCGTAAATCTTACAGGGGCCTCCCGGATTCAGGACCCGGCACACGTGCACTGAATGCCGTTGAGCAAGTCGAGTGAGTCTCAGCTTACAATAACGGTGCCTGGGCTGGGGTAACTTGGCTAATCCTTTGATCCATGAGAGAAAAAGAGGATTATGGGCTATAATAACAAGCTTGTTTGTCAAATGCCCCCAGGGTTCAACGGATGTGCTTGTCAGGCTGCAATATTGCCCCAGCCACCGCTGAATGCATGGTTGTTTGGTGCAATGAGACACGTCCCGTCCCTGACGTGTCAAGTGACCTCCGTACTCCAAGGCACAACAGCGCCGTGGCGTCCTCGGTCGCACAATTTTCTGCAGGGGGCTTTCAAGAATGGCAATGTTAAGCGAGTTGTTGAGATGCCTGCATATTCCTAAGTACGTACATGACATCGCAATCGAGAGTGTTTGCCGACAGGTGACCGGTGTGGAAGCATGGAGCAAACGTAGAGACAGACAGTGTTGCTTCCATGGCATTACCCTACCCTGCCGAGCTTCACAGTGAGTGTTAAGTACCTAGCGACAGACAAAGCAATGCAGCAGAATGTTCTCTCAAAGGACCACTTCATTAGTAAGAGTAATTGATCGCGACTTGTTTCCGACCATGCTCAAGGCCTTGAACGGAATGCCTTACATTATTGGCGATGCAGGGCCGTGGTTATGCTTGACCGATGCCGGGTTTGTCCAACAAATGACACTGCATTGACTCATGTGGGATTGACGATTCTCATTTCTACTCATCGATGAATAATCTCATTATCTACAGCCACGACATCATTGCAGATTCAATCCTTGGCACTCAATCAAACACTTTGTAACTAATCAGTCCTGAAACTTGGGCGAGCCGATGCCCCGGTCCGAGGACCACGGCATTCCGGAGGTGGAGCCGGCGGGCACAGGCTCGGCCCCACGCATCCGCTAGCGTCCGGCTGCTACGACCTCCCTCATTTCCCTGTCGGTAGCTAGGATGCCTCCCTACATCTGCCACATGACGTTTGGCTCAGATCTAGGCAATACAATACATGGCACAGCGCCACGTGCATGTTTCGAACGGATAGAAGAGGCACGTGGGCGCGCGTTACGTCGCCACCGAGCTTGACCCTTGTCGGAGGCAAGGCCCGGAAATCGAGTGTTGGGGAGAGGTTTCGGACAATTCAACATCAAATGAAATACACAATACATAAAGATAACAGAGGCACTGCACTCATTGGCACGGAATAGTGAATGAACCCGATAAATAGGTAGTCAAGTGCTGAGCTTGGAACATGCACCCCACCAACATGGCGCGTCTGCATCGAGTCTTGATAGTCTATGTACATAACCAAATGCTTCTTAGGCAGAACCAATCTGTTGCACTGTCGGTCGACTGTTCATAAAAAATGACCATGAGGCCTTTCATGTCTTGACCCATTTCCCTCGGTCAGCCGCCTCGAAGTCTTGGCACCCTTGACGCTCACATCCGTGCCCCATCTTAACCAGTGCAGCCTCCCGCAGTGGAGTCAAGTCCAAACGGCATACTCGACCATGAAAGCATCAAACGCAACGTTTGAAAACTAGAGAAGAGCGAAACAAGAATCCTTGACCGCCAGATTCGAGCCAAACAATGGTTGAGTTGCGTTTGCACAACTGGGGGTTGGCTGGGTGGCTATTACTCGAGCCTTTTCCCCTATTCTTGTTCGTCTTTTGACTTTGACCTGTCATGTTTTCTTTGAAGTGACAAAGGAGTTTTCATAATGGCTGATACTCGTCGCGTCACTGTTCCTACCAAACGCCTTCGACATGCTTTGACTGACGCGATACCTCGCAAAACCCCTGTCGCAATCATGGCTCCATTAGCCGCCCGACCTCACCAGGTAAGAACCCCCCCCCGCTTTCTACACAATTCACGATATACTGACCTACTTAGGATGAAAACGAGCAAGAGGACGCTCAACACGATGATACCGATCTTGGTCCCACCCTCAAAAGGATCATGCCAAGTCCCATCACCGACACGGCCAACCCAGAGTTGACGCGAAACCCCCCCACCAAGAGACCACGAGCTGCAAAGACTAGCAAGTCTCAGTCCAAGCGCAAGTCATCCAAGCGACAAGAACCCCAGGTTTATTCGAGCCCTGGACCAATGACAGGAGGCAGTGGTCAAGACTTTAACTTTTCGCCCTCGCAGCATTCAGGAACCCCGATTCTGTTGACCGCAACGAGAATGGCTCCTGTTCCGGGATTGGGATATCTGTTTCAGGATGAGTATGGGATTCAGATGTTGGTTCCGTACTCGATGCTGCCGACTCAACCTCGACAACAGACCTTTTGGCCTAGCAACTACCAAGCCTCTTTGTCTCAGCCCATGGCAGGCCCTGGACCAAGTGTTCAGTCGTACAATATGTCTGGAGGCCTGGGAGTCGGCAATCTCCAGTATCTGAACTCTGGTCTTGGGCAATATCCCCAGTTCCAAACTCAGCCCGTTCTTCGATCGACTCGTTTCCAACCTCAGACTCAGCCCTCTGAGCAAGGACATTTCGACGAGAGTTTCACCACTTCGAGCTTCGAAAGCCAGACAATGACACCCTCACCTCAGAACCAGAATTAATGGCGTTGGACTTGGATTAATCATGCGTGCTTTCGGTGTTGGCGGTGCAAGGGTGGAATGGAAAGGATAATTGGGAGATTGGAGTATTTATGGGGGAAATGGGTACTGTGATCACGACTACCGGATTAATCTAGATTGGATAACAAAAGTTGATTGTTTTATCTCACCTCCCCGGACACACTGCTCTGCGATCGAGTTCATCTCTTAGATCCCGTTGGGCTTCTCATTTTATTGTTGCGTGGGAGTTATATCGAGATGTCAGTGTCACTCGTGAGACTCATGTCTTAATTTGACCTTGGCACGTCTAATTCCACTCCCCTATGTCATTGTACCACGATGGACCTCTCTATCTGAGCCTCATCCCTCTCACCTCGCCAAGTCCAGGTCACCTCGTGGGCCTAGACATCAGGCTCAACCTCATCCACCGTAGGAACCCTGTTCAACTTGATCCCAAAAAACTCCGACACAGCCCTCACACTATCGCAAATAACCTGAGTATCCTCCTTGCTCACACCAATCCGTCTCGTTCCCCGAATATGCCAATGCGTCTCAAGGCGGAGATTCTGACTCATGATGGCAGGCAAAACAACCATCTGCGTATCCGTGTCATCGAGAACCTGACGATCCGAAAGATACAACCCGTACGTAATCTCGGTGGAAATCCACGAGAAATCTTTGTGCGCGTCAAACAGACCGAGCGTGTCGGTGGCGTTACGCGTGTACAACTGCTTGAACCAATTCAAGGCCCGCTCGTGATTCGCGTCGTCGGCTTGCCAGTCTTGTCGGGTTCTGCTGTAATCTCGGTCCTCGGGCTTTTCGACATTTGCGATTGCGAGGATGGCCTCGATGGGTTTGCATACTCCCACGAGGCAGATGGTCTTGACCAGGGCTTCGCGAAGTCGTCTCACGAGGGCTTGTCTGGACTCGCTGGTTTGGTAGGCTTCTTGACGAGTGAGGTAGAGGTACAGAGCTGCCGATGCTTCGGGATCCGGGCTGGCAGAGAGGCAAGCGATGACAAGGATGTACCAGCGATGTTCTCCAAGGTTGGTCGTCTTGAAGTTGGTCTCGATCTTGGAGAAGAGCTCCGAGAGCTCTGGGGTGAGTTCGGGAGTTGCCATTGTGCCGGACGAGCAGGAAGATGGTGTTTGAGGGATAAAATGATCAAGTTCTTCGGAATAAGCGGCTTTTGATGTTAGACAGGTCAGATATTAGTGTCAAGCGATGGACCACGGTTCCATCGAGGAGGACCCTGGAAGAATGTTTGCGCGCGGGGTGCACGTGTTTCATTGGCTCACGATGCGGGCAGAGAGTTGTGGCCGATGACTAATCTCACATCAGCATTCCAGTGGCATCTTGGGTCACCAAGACCCAAATTGACGATGGAGTGAAGAGTAAGAATATCTCAATCACTCATGTGCATACTAGATGGTCTATTGAAGTAGAACAGCCCTGTACTTGGCGAACCTGAGTGATTGGTTGGTGAACTGACGCCCTGTCTCACTGCGCCACGAGCTTGGAACTATTCTCTTGGCAAGAGGAACAATGTTGTCATCTGACAGGACTCGCTGAGCATAGAAAACGACTGGTTAACTAAATCCCGAACCCTTCTACTTTCCAGATTACATATCAATTACAGAGTTCGACCATGCCGCAGGCTATCTTATCCGAGTTTGGGCTCAGGAAGCGGTCCATGGCTCGGAGTACAGTTCCATTGTAACCTACCCTGCACCCTAGATGGCATCATCCGGTTTCTGACAACGATTTATGCGAACGTGATTTTATGCTTAACGAATGGCCCGCATGCGATACTTTAGCGTCGATGTTTGTTCATTATGCTTATATCCTTAGAAACGTTGGGATCTATCACATGTCCAGTCCAAGAAGCATCCTTGACTGTCTTCCTTTTAAGTGAACAATCAATGACACCTGAAGACTCCACTTGACGTCACGAGTGCTCAAAGAGTTCCAACGACTTTGTCTTCCGCTGCACAAGACCCTCAGAAGGATCCCGCGATTTCTTTCTGGAAACAAACATCCGGGCACAAAGATGACCAGTACTATGATCGTCACTGATCAATACAACTACAGATCGGACCCCTAAATAAAAAATTGCCCCAATTGTAAGAATCGGGCTATATCTGGATGACGCGAGATGCCCCATGCCTGTCGTGCGAACAACTACGGCAGCAAAACTGAATGCCGACACCACCAGCCGGACGGCTTTATCACGCATAGGACCATTCTAATACCAAAGCGTTCTTATCCGTCTGTTTCTATCTTCAGGGTCTGATTCTATTCACTGAGAGTAGGGAACCTGTCAACTCTCCCACTTCCTCCTCACCCAATAACGGCGATCCACCATTGCTGGGATTAATTACGTGCTTATAAAAATCTCCCTTTTCGATCTTTTCCCCGCTGTCGGCACGACGCCGATGCCTCTAGTTCCACTATATCGCCGGGGAAGAAGTCAACTCCCTTGTCTACCGTTTCATCGCCGCGGAAAAACCCTGGTTAGAGATGGCGGGAGGTTGAAGGTTGTTGACGTGCTTTTGATGTTGGAGGGTTGAGATATAAAGCGATATCGGCCGTTTCGGGGTACTATTATACCGACTGGCCTGCTTGCTCTTGACTTGGTTTCATCTGCCTTGGGATACTGACCCGACTAGGACTGTCCTGTTGTCAAGATGTTGGACTCTACGGTACCCAGGAAGCAGTGGTGGAAGATTCAGTGGTATGCGGATGACGATACGCCTGAGGAGAGAAAGTTTCTCATCAAGCTCGATCTGATCGTGGTGCCCTATGCAATTCTCGCCTACTGGGTCAAGTATATTGACCAAGCAAACCTGAGTATGCATCCCATCCCTCTCAGCCTCAAATCTTGACCTGCAGCTAATGTTGATAGACAATGCATACGTCGCCGGCATGAAGGAGGACCTGAATTTCTACGGAAATGAACTTGTCCAGCTGCAGACCATGTACACCGTGGGAGCAGTCGTCGGCATGCTACCATTCATGTTCCTGTTCACATACATCCCCATGTATTGGACCATTCCCTTCATGGATATCATGTGGGGAGTTTTTACGCTTCTGCAGTATCGCACGCACTCATTTGCCGAGGCTGCTGCTTATCGGTTCATGGTTGGCTTCTTCGAGGTATGCTTTTACTACGCATTGAGGTCTTGTACTGGATGCTGACAAAATGTGCTCAACAGGCTGCATTCTTCCCGGCTATGCACTACGTCTTCGGTATATAGCTTTGCAACTAATTCTATCCTCTCGTATGTACTGACCAATCACTAGGCTCTTGGTATCGCGGCCACGAAATCGCTCGACGCGGCGGCCTCTTCTACGTCGGCCTCAACCTCGGTACCCTCACAGCCGGCCTAGTCGCATCCGGAGCCTCCCACCGCCTCGAAGGCGTCAACGGCTTAGCCGGCTGGCGATGGATGTACATCATCTGCGCCCTGATTACCTTTCCTATTGGTATACTCGGCTATTTCCTCCTTCCTGGCACCATCGACCAGCCGAACCGTTGGATTCTTAACGACAAGGATATCGAGATTGCGAAGCGACGACTTGAGAGTAATGGCCATGTTACGCATGGTACTTTCAAGATTGGACATTTGAAGAAGATCTTTTTGAGTCCCCAGTTTTGGACTGTTATTCTTGTCGACGTTGTCTTTTGGAATGCTGGAATCCATAAGAGTACCGGAAGTTTCCTTCTATGGATCAAGAGTCTGAACAAGTACAGCCCGGCCAAGGTTAATGAGCTAGGAACGATTGCACCGGCGTTGGGTATTCTGTATAACCTCATCGCCTGCTTCGCCTCCGATCTCATCCTCGGGCCAGCTTGGGCAATGACCATGGCCTCAACAATTAACGCCGTCGGTTTGACAATTTTGGTGGTTTGGAACGTCCCTGAAGCTGCAAAGTGGTTTGCATTTGCAACCATGTACTGGTCCAGCGCTTTATCAAGCGTTTTCCATGGATGGGTTAACACCTTGTTGCGCGACTCTCCGGAAGAACGGTCTTTTACACTCGTCTTGATCACTATCATTGCGCAGTCCTCGACCGCTTGGACTCCACTGCTTACGTTCCCGACGGTCGAAGCACCGCGATATCCAAAGGGATTTTCGTTCTGTCTCGGTTGTGCGTTGGCACTTATTGCTTCGACTCATGTTTTGAACCAGTATATCAAACGCAAAGAGTATGAATACCCCCTACCCTTCCAGAGCTTTGATGCTAATATTGAACCCTGTAGGGCGAGGAACAAGATTGGAACGAGAGACGAGGAAGAAACGAGAGGGAATACTCCAATCCAGAATGAAGAGGTTTCGGATGATACAGACTCTGGCAAGGGTACGGGTTCAAAGGTATACGCGACAGCTGTTGGTCCGTCGCACAGTTAATGATTGGGGTATCCTGAGACGGAACGTTAAGCGACACGTAACTCGGGGCCTGGATCCCAGTTTTTGATCCTCTGGTGAAAGTTCTGGAACTTAAGTGTAATTAAATCCTTCTGATACCAAATGACCAGACCTGCTTCTAGTGCAGGAGGACTCAGGGCCGCCGGCGAGATCTCTGCTCATCTGCATGATGGCGATACAGATCTGGGGCGAGTTCGTTAGCCCTTACCTAGGCGCCCTCGAATAATCACTGTAGTCATTGAATCAAGTCTATTACTTGGTTGAAAGTCCTGAGTCTGGGTCTTCGCGGCACCTTATATCTATAAGGGGCTATCAACCAAGTATTCACTAGTTCTCCGAGCTAAGCGCCATCCCAATCTGAAAAAGTCCACCTAAACTGATCACCCAAACTGATCATCCACGAAGGGGACGATTCACCACGTCTACCCGGTTATCAGTCTGCTTGTAATATTGTATCAACAACCTCCGATGGAAATCCCTCACCACCCCCAAGAGACCCTGGTGACCCTGCAGGTGGCAAGCCTCGAGCTCGCCCTCTGTCTCCTTGGAACATCGACAAGGCCCGCCACCAAACTTCATTCGCAGATCCGGGGCGGGGAACCAGATGCTGACGCGAATAAGTCCATCCCAGCGACGCTGCTCGCCACCTCTCGACGCCGCTAGCCGTAAAAGGTCCCATCTGTCACCGTCGAACCTCTGAGCGTCTATCAGCGGGCGGCTGCTCTCTAGAGCCGTGATAGGGCATTCCGGTAACTGAAGACACTTGCATCGATGCATTTGAGGCTTTGTCCACTTGTCGAGTGTGATTGCCACGATGGATCGTTTGGACTCGGAGTCTTTTGACCTAGTGAACAGCACTAGAAGTGGGTTGCGAGGAGGTTGACGGATTGTGCCGTATCCTGTGCTAATGCTACTGCCCTCTAGCCTAACGGTGACGTTGTGTTCAGAGCCTAGGCTGCTGCGGCTCATACTAGAGGAGTTTGTCGTGGTGGACCGATATGAAGATATGCTATAGGAGCGGCTTTGACGTTCCGGTGTGGTCATACTTGTTCCTGTGGAGGAGGTTCGAGCGCGAGAGACGGGCACGGGATAGCGATTCCATTCCCAACCACTATCCACAAGTGACGGCGTAGACGACCCGTAGCTAGATGTCCGACCTATCGGGCTGTCGACTGGTGTATTCGTCGCCGAGTCATCGGGATCGGTCCACCCTCTCGGTATCCATAGCTGTATAGTTACGTCTTCGGGGGGTTCTCTCCCATGAACGATAAACTTTGCTATTGCACGAGATCTGGGCAAATCAGCTAGGTCTGCAGGGGCAATAGGAAAGAGAAGACTCACTCCATGTAGCTGTCCACAACCTTGTAGCCTGTTATGGCTGCCTGGAATGCCAAAACATCTTGTAAACAAAGGAAGACGTAGTGATGCTGTAATCTATTCACTACGATTATGATCTCCAGTGACCGAGTTGTCGTGCTGCTACCCATCGGGTCGGCATACAATGGAATGAGGACTGCGGAGTGAATATCGAAATCAAGCACCTTTGAATCCTTTCTTGGTGGTAAGGTGTTTGACTCAAAGGTTTCGACGATTCTGAACCGGTCATCCGAGCCTGGTTGTCGTAGTAGTTGTACCTCGCGCCGACTTTCGTCAGGCGACACAGTCGCCAAAGACCTGCGGGCGTCAGGTCAGCATTAATTACAGAGACGAGATCAAAGAGAGAGCTTACCCTTGGAATAAACAGGTATGTTCCACCGCCGGCGGTATCGGTGTCACCGTCGTTTGGGGTTCGTCTTCTGGCCAAAAGGCGAGCATCTCATCTTTGTACATTGAACTGCCAGGTACGATTATTTTACTCTGAACCCGTGAGTACTCTTCCGACAACTCCTGAAGTGTAGTTAGTGTCAACTATTCGAACATACTCGACAGTGTTGAGTTATCTTACTTCCTCAAGGCTGCTGATATACCCAGGCCAATGTGACGTTCTCCTCGGGTTCTGCAGCTCATCAAGCCCCTTCATCCTATCCATCAGTAACTGACACTTGGCAAAAGGTAAGTAGCTAGGCACCGATGCGCGCCTGGCGAAGCTGTTCGGGTCGAGCTGAGGTTGCAGTGCAGCCCTTCTTAGATGGATGAGAAAACAGTCAGCCATCTCGGGCAACCTCAGAGACTGGCGCCGCTCAAGCATGTGCTCCAACCTGACCAACAACGAATCTGGTATTTCGACAGAGTAAAGCTCTTCCTCTAGTTCCTGCTCGATTCTGTTTGCGAGGCCGGGATTCTGGTCTCTGAGTAGAGAATTCATGGTCCTCTTGACGTCTCGTACATCCTGGTGCATGGCCCGGAACCTCCGATCTAAGTCTCTGTGGATGTTGGTGACCAAGTCGCTGTAGAAACAGAGTGAGTTAGTAAAAGAACCAAAATTGTCATCATAGGATTCGCAAGAGTTAGGAGGTGGGCAGTCTCACATCTGGAAGGGCTTCAGAACATGTTGGATGCGAGAGGTGTGCATCTGAATCCGACTTCTCAGATGTTCGACCTGAGGCATGATGTTGAGGTTCCAATCAATGTTCCTGATAGGACCGGTTGTCTGGGCGTAACGCCGATTGTCTTCGAGGAGCCGATAACATTCGCTTAGAGTGGCATTGTAATCTCCAATGATTTCCAATAGCGAGTCCCGGTCGCCACCTAGTTTATCAGTGTCCCATGCCCCATGATTACGGAGCGACTCTTGGGCTCTACTAACGGCTTCCTCGAGCTCTGCGAGGCTTCTGTGAAGTGTGCGGACATCGGCACCAAAGTCGCGATAGTTTTCACCTTTCCGGCGTCAGCTGCTTCAAAGATAAGGAAATCGGAAGCAAAGCGGTGGCCGGCTCGGCCCTCAGGACGCAAGGTTTAGACCCGAGCTGCCATCGCCACAGATGGACAGACAGACAGACACAGGCTCGGTAAGCAACAGCTTAGGAGACGGCTGGCAGTAGAGAGAAACTGCGAACTGACCTGCATTGTGCTCTCTTGCCCATCCATAATCGTAGACGATCCAGGCAAGCTCAGCAAACTTGATAGCGTCGCCAAGCTGAATAACCCCAGCCATGACGACTCAATAGACACAAGAGGAGCAGGGAAGGAAGTCAGTCGATCCTGTGGGGATTTGCAGGCAGAATCGATAGTGAGGAGGTGGGGAGAGGTCGAGTACCCGTTAATGTACCAAGAGTTCAGAAGAGCCGCGAGCCAAGGGCGGGGTTGGGGACAAGGCAAACAGCAGATGCCTCACCGAATGAGCTATCAGAAGTGGCTGCTGCATGATGAGAAGGCAAAGCCGTTCGCGTAGGACTTTGTGGAATGCTGATACGAGGGATAATCAACCATGAACCTATCTGGTCGACTATCGAAAGCCTCATATGCATGTCTCCGTTCAGCTGCTCTCGGCTGTGCACCCTCACCACTACACAAGATTTGCTCACCGAAGAGGCAAGCTATCCACTCCTTGCAGGCGCAGCAAGCCTCGTAGGGGAAAACAAGGCAACCGGTGGCGTTTTCAACATTTGCCAAGACTGAGGCAGGACTCTCAGACATGTCCCCCAGTCTGATGCCCAGCCTGACTGGAGCTTTTATGGTGCACGCCTCATTTGGGGCTGTTCGGATCATTGTAAGTATTTATTATGTGACGTGTCCCCTCGAGAAACTGTCCTACAATGCATATTTTGGCAGCCTGGATGGATGGTTGTGAAATCCTCTCCCTGGTCCTGTCGGATTAAGCTTAAACGCTTAAGTCGCACTTCTCATTCTTCCCACTGGCCTAAGTCCTCCCCAATTTGACCGACCATGGATGGCATAAAGCCTGCCGAGCATGGCGGCCGCTCCCGCCAGCCTCCAAACGGGGCCAACCCCAAGGAGCGAAGTCTCGCACAGGTGTTGGGAGACATGCCAATCGACAAAAACAGCTTCGTCACTGAGGCTCCAACGGAGCCCTTTCGCCTTACTTATATCGACGTCATGTGTCTAGTGATAAACCGAATGATAGGTATGTTACTATGTGGTTTTAAAAGTGCCTTTCAAGGGCAATGCTAACCAGAGACTGTATTGAGCAGGGACCGGAATCTTCGATAGCCCTAGGACGGTCATGCGGGGTGTCCGGAGCCCGGGCATCGCGATTCTCTTCTGGCTCTGCGGCTGCGTCTATGCTCTTGCCGGAGCTCACGTTTACGTCGAGTATGGACTTAACGTACCACGATATGTAATCGACGGTATCGAGCAGTCGGTCCCACGATCTGGAGGCGACCTCCATTATCTCCAATACGTTTTCCCATGGCCGCGATACAAGAAGGGCATAGTGATGCTCAGCGGTGTCCTTTATGGCATCAGCTTTATTTGTATTGGGAACATGGCCGGCAATTGTATTAATTGCGCGCTGCGTCTCATGGAAGCTGCGAATCCGAAACTGGAACCTGATAAGCTTGACGAAGGCAAAATTCGCGGCATCGCCATCGTCATTGCGATATTTCCATGCTTGATCCACGCCTTTTCTCGTCGTGGTGGAATCCTACTCAACAATCTCCTTGCGTTCATCAAGGTCTTGATGCTGATTTTTATGATCATTGCCACCTGGGCTGTTGCTGGTAGGCCGCTCGGGGTGAGAGGGCTCCCAGACAGCAACATGAACAACTCAACTAGTACATCAAACTTCTCAAACGAAACACTCAACTCCTCAAGCGAGGGCAAGGCCTATGCACAGGCTTTCCTATCTATCAGTAAGTACCAGACTTTGTCTCCCAGCAAGGAACACCCCCTAACTTATCGAACCAGTCTTTGCTTTTTCAGGGTTCGACCAGCCAAATTATGTGAGTGGATTACAACTTGCGTTCGTCCCGACAGATTCCAGAAGAGACTAACTCTGGATAAAGGTTCTGGGAGAGATCAAGAACCCGCGGAAGACTTATCCTCGATCCATGTGGTGGGGTGTTGGCCTGGTATCGGCATTGTATATGGCCGTCAACGTCTGCTATGTAAGTCAAGACCTCTGGACTGGCTGTCTCCGAATTCTCCTTGGCACGCTTGACTAAATCATGTCAATCACAGATGATAATCGTCCCGACAGATGACCAGGAGCAAAGAAATGTGGCACAAGAATTTTTCAACATCATCTTTGACGCCTATCCCGAAAACGAAAGTAACAACCCGAAGCGCTACGAAATCAAGCGCGCCATCAACGCATTCCTAGCCATCTCGTCATTCGGCAATATCGTCGTCATGACATACACGGCCGCACGAATGAAGCAAGAGATTGCCAAGCAGGGTTTCCTCCCATTTACTAGCTTTTTCGCGAGGAACAGAGACGTCAGTCTTGGCAAGTTTCTCATGTGGCTTGAAGGAGGAGAGCGCAAATCGACTACGGAGAATGGGCATCAGGGCGTCCTTGAGCCTCAGCGGTATGATTCACAGAAGGTCGCTAGTAATCGGAAACCACGCGGGCGCTTCTTCAAGTTTATCAACCCTTCCAACCACCGAGAGAAGACTCCTGTCGGCGCCCTCGTCCTCCACTTTGCCAGCTGCATCGTTCTCATCCTGGCCACGTACAACACCACGGCAACCGATGCCTACTCGGTTCTTTCTGGACTCATTGCTTATTTGACATCAGCATGGTTCGGCATCTTCCTTGCCCTCGGCATCCTGATTCTGCATTTCCACGGTCCCCCGTCAACGCAACCAGCCTTCACGGCTCGATACAATCAAGTCCCGGATCAGGGGCCCGTAAAAAGAAGCTGGGCCCAGATGACTCGGGGATCGGTGGATCCAAAGTTGAGTATC
This sequence comes from Fusarium floridanum, assembly GCA_003947005.1. NCBI lineage: Eukaryota > Fungi > Ascomycota > Sordariomycetes > Hypocreales > Nectriaceae > Fusarium > Fusarium floridanum. The sequence continues at coordinate 101,559 of NKCL01000016.1, read as the reverse complement.
TCTTGCGGTTGCCTCTATCTCGTTGGGAATGTCTACCCAATCATCACGAGCTGGGTCCCGCCATCAAAGGATCTCAAACAGACATCCCTCGCCTGGTGGGCGGTGCCGGTCATTTCGTGGTGCGTATTGGCATTCTCGACCCTTTGGTTTCTGGGATTCATAGGCGTGGCCAAATATAAGGCCCGGACCGGCATCAAAGAGTTCGTCTACTTGTGTCAACCCGACTTCAGTCCAGCTGAGAACCCGGAAAATCGGCAAAGGTCTAGTAGCGACGGTGACCTGCCCGCAGGTGAGGCTGCTGCCAGGAGCCGTCTCGGAGGGCTTGTTCTTTCTCACGAAACCATCTACACAGGGTGGGAGGGCGAGGAGATGGAGAACCTGTTCAGACAAGGGGTTGAGAGGGCAAATTGCGTCGTACCCACAGCCCAGCCGGTGCCGGTGCCGGTGCAAGGGACTGGAGCACGGCGGCCAGTTGATATGTATGCGGACACGGACTTTGCGGACTTCTCAGAGAACGTGGCTCCAGTTCAGGAACCAGAGATGGTTCCTGATCCGCCACCTGCCCCGGTGCAGAGTCATGAAAATGGGTCGGAACAGGGTCTAATAGGGGCCTCCAGGAACACCTCAGGCTAAAAGGAATCAACGTCACTCTTTATGGCAACTGCCTATTGACACACTATGATCCGTAGACCTTTGGACTGCAGGGAAGAGATGTATGGATCTTGAGCTCATATGTCACGCCTGGGCGAGGCGGGGCGAAGCTAGGGGCGGATTAAGGACACAGAGATGAGAACTTGGTTGCTTAGTTGGTTTTGGTTGACGTGATATACAATGCTACCAGGATTAATAGTTCGCTGATCAGGACTTATTCGACAATGGGTCTTGGTGAGATTGTACAGAGGCGTAAAGTCGTTTACTCAAGTAATCTAGGAAACTATTTTGTGGTGACAAAATCACCTTGTCAAGTACAAAAGAAAGACATGTCAAGTCACTTCATCATCAAATTCCACCTAAAAATTGGCAAACAGATACTTCATGCCCGCCCAAATCTCCTCACCAGAAGGCACAATATTGCTAGGCGGAACAGTAAATCCACCAGCACTGGCACTAGCAGGTCGCAGCTCAAAAGCCCAAGCCAGCTCAGCCTTGCCAACATCTTGTACCCAGTCGTTGCTACCTCCTGCGGTTTGGTAGATGGTTGTGCAGGTTGGGCCGTATTGGAAGCGGAGACCGTTTACGCCTTGGATGGCTCTGGCAACACCACCGGCAAGGCTCATTTGCTTGTTGATGTTGCTGGCGGAAGCGGAGCAGCTGTATCCATACGGCAGGAGGATAAGCTGGCTGTACGAGTGCCAGTCAACGTAGAACTTGATGCCAGTGCTCTCAGCGATGGTCCTGGTGTGGTTGACGAGCACTCGGTTCTCGGGGGTATCGCCTGCTGCAAGGCCACGGTAGGTTTCATCACAGGGGTTGGTGGATGAACCGCCGGGGACGTTCCACTGGTAGGGCCAGTTGCGGTTGACATCGGTGCCGACGCAAGATTGACCGGAGCGTCTCTGTCGGTTCTTGCGCCAGAGACGGTCGTTGGTGGTGGTGTAGACGAAGCCTGGGTGAGTTAGCGAGGCTCTTGGGTCTACGGCTCAAGGTTGCTTACCGTCAGGGTTCACGATGGGGAGGACATAGATATCGTAGTTGTCAAGTGTCGCGCGGATAGTAGCATCGTTCTTCTGATAACCATCGATGATCTTGTAGGTCAAGTACTCAACAGTCTAAAAAGTCAGCAACAGCACCCTTCCAAACACTCAGACACTTACAGGAGCACTAATCCACTCGCGAGCATGCACAGTTCCGTGCCACACAATGGCAGGCTTCTTTCCCTTGCCGGCAGAGCCCCAAAGATGAATACCCCGGATAGCCCTGTTCTCAACAGAGGTTCCAGCAGTAAAGACCTCAGAGTTGCTAGGGAAAGAAGCTCGCAGATCGGTGAGGAACTGGAGATGCTGGTCAAACGTGTGGTACGAGTTGAAGTAGGAGATGTCAGGCAGCGCTGCAAGGGCGGCCGAGAGTCTCATGGGGGCTACATTACCATTAGTTAAGTGAGCGTTCATTACTGCATTTTAACTCACGATCATAATCCTCAAACTCTCCCTCGACAGCAAACTCAGCACCAAGATCCTCACTAATGACAGTGACGTTGAGATCAAGAGCCTCAAAGGCCTCAAGACTCTCAGGGGCAATAGCCACCTCAAGAGTCTTGTGGTTGCTCTCACAGCTCAGAGAGACAAACTTGAGATCCTTCAAGATAGTATCCACAGCATCGTGGTCTTTTCCAGCATCAATGCTAAAAGCCTTGTAACCATCATACGAAACCTTGGCAGCGGCCAGTGGCGCCAAGAGCCCGAGGGTGTAGAGGAACTTCATGATGCTAAGGACAACAACGAGTGCTCGAGTATCGCAAACATCGGCGGATATTTCCCTCTTATATAGTACACCTCAAGATTCAGTCCCACCACGGACGGCACTACCATCTTGGCATTCCAGAACAGTCTCTCGGCACATGCTACAGCTGGGCAACACCTGCCCGACTAGTTAGGTGACATCCGTCGCCGATCAGCTCGCCTATGTAACAAAAGTACGGTTGCTGTTTACAGAAGGTAAAGTTTGCTCCCCGTGTCCGGTGTATATGTGAAACGGGCTGACCTTCCCAATCGAGACAGGCTGCGTCGGGTCAAGGGTCAGGTTTTAGTTAGTAGCCTCCGAGTCATCCGTTGATATACATGGTTGCAGGGTTCATGGTGCCATTCTTAATCGCAATAGAGTATGTTTAATATTACCCCGCATGAACACGAGTGGTTTTCTTGGTTTACTTGGCGGTGCAGATAAGCGTCCACTAGTATTTCATGCACTATCACCGTCTGATGATCCAGCGGTTAGGCTGGCACGTCATTGGATGAGATATGATGACTATTGGTTCTGCAAGATCTATTGGCGGAAGAAGAGAAGGGTCTTTTGTGTTGCCATAATAGGAGTAATTTGGCCATTGTACGCTAGTAGTGAGTTGAGCAGCAGCCCGATCTGTATAGACATTGGGCTACTATGTAGTGAGATTTGACATGTCGAGATATTGAAGAAATCGGACGAATTAGTGTCGAATGAGATCCTTGTGAAGCTCAATCTAGATCGCTTCATCCTCCCGAGCCAAGAATAAGAGTCCTATGGAACGATTCCGCCTTCCATTCACCCGGGATCCCGTCATGCATGGAACAATTGGAAATCCTGCGATTAGATCTAGCTATTTTCGTCTCTCATAATTCAGTGCCCTTATCAATATTGATACACCTCGGCAATGAATGTTCAAGACAAAACAGAGCCTCCACTAACAGACACAATCTGCCCATTCACCCACGATGCACCCTCCTCACTCAACATGGCGACCACCCAAGCCACCTCCTCCGGTGTGCCCATCCTTGAATCAATCGGCATTCGATCAAGGACTAGTTGCAGCTTTTCATGAAACTCTTTTAAGAAGCTCTTCATTGCCTCTGTAGACGTTGGCTCCGGTGCAACGCTGTTGACGGTGCATCCGTATTTGCGTGGCAGGTCGTGAGCCCAGGAGCGCGTCAGGGTTTCAATCATTCCTTTTGTGCCCGCGTAGATACCCGAATTGTGTTGGGGATCTCGCGCATTGTCGGATGTGATGTTGATAATGCGCGAGTTTGTCTTCGTGAGATATGGCAGAACCGCCCGGGTGAGGAAATAGGTTCCGTGGCAATTGAGGTTGATTGTCTTGTCCCATGCCGCATTTAAAGCGTCGTCGTCGAGTGAGTCAAAGGGAATCATAGGACCAATCGCTGCGTTATTGACAAGAATGTCGATACGATTGGCATGTGCCTTGGCAGCAGCAGCTGCGAGCAACGGTGGCCCTTCCCAGGTTGACAGGTCCGCCTCGGCGATAGTGGCATTCTGAGGCGATGCGAGGGTTTTTTCTGACAACTGCGGCCTCGTCTTTTTCGGCTGGGGTTGGGTAGTTGATGACAACTCGAGTGCCTCGGTGGGAGAGCTCGCGGGCGATGGCTGCGCCAATTCCCCGTGAAGCGCCAGTGACTATGGCAACCTTGTTGACGAGGCTCTGATATGACATTGAGATGGACTCAAGTTACATGAATTGAATGATATGCTGGGCAAATGATGTTTAAGGGAGGACTTGTCTAGGTTCATCCATCGGCTCTCCACAGAGTGGTTCCCGAGGGCGTTCTCACGACAAACCGTCCGACTCCACTCGACAATAGGTGGTTTCGTGACATTGTGTTGATATAGACAAAGGGCACTACACAAACAAGAGGATGTATGAGTTGTACAAGACAATAGAGGTAATTGCAGGTAAGCTGGGCCGAGCACTAAATCACGTCTTCTTACTGCTCATGAAATTACAGGCGCTACCTTATCTCTCACGATGGCCATCTATGCTGTCCGTCGTTAGCAGCAATGTGCTTTGAATGGCCTGTCCTAGAGGCTCTTATTTTACCACGGACTCCAGTTAAAGTCCCTGCGAATATCCTGAGCAGGATCTGGCGCAAATCGCCATTTCTCAAACACCATCTCCTCTGCCCCCTTAAATTTCCAGCGCTTCGTGTTCCACATGACATAGCCCATGGTCTGTAAAGATCTCGGAACATACTCTCCGTAGACATTAGAATACCCCCGAGACCAGAGGTGCATCCATCCTAAAGGTGGCCCGGTTGGTGGGACAGTATCGGGGGCAGCTTTCATCCCCTCCCTATTCCTCGCGCGCTCATCTCTGGGGTCCGGAGGGATATCAGCCTCGAATAGTCTGTTGCTTTGAGACAATGTGCCCAGGGCTTCTTCTAGAAGGCCGTCATGGTCCCCGCTGCGACGCAGACATTGACGCATCTTGACAACGAGTTCCGCATCGTCTTGAGTGGCAAATAGCTGGACTGCTGTGCGTAGCCCACGTGAGATCATGCTCTCTGCGTAGTCTAAGACTTGGAATCAGCAACTGGTCGCCTCACGATCAAACCCCAGTGTTTGGATTGGCACCTACCGTTGACTTCGGCCGTGAGGCGAAAAACGTCCTCGTAGCGGTAAACACCATTCTGCAGCTGAAACCTGACATCTGGAGGGTCTAACTTATCCTTGAGCTGGTTCAACATTTTTTCATATTCGTCGTGGATAAAAACGTGAATGCATGCTACGGCTTCAGCCTCCCAAGGCTCGAGACGAAACAAGTAGTGGTAGTTGGTCCATTCCCCACGAAGCACACCTTCGCGTTTGCCCTCATTGCAGCCGAAGAGGTTGTAGTACGTCTCGTACCGATAGATGGCACGAAAAACACGAATCAATTCGCATTTTTGGGGGGTCATGTCATCAAGGGCTTTTGCTGATGAGTAACGGTTTGTCGCGCCGAGTTTAAAGTCCAAGACGGCCTCTCTGAGGTTTCCGAGTGCCCATTTACAGTATCGGTGAGCCAAGGGTTCAGCAACCGACAAGTGGAACGCCGCCATAGAACGAAGTCTTTCGGGATCCATCGAGTTCAGGGTTGGAGATGACTTTGGGGTAGATAACCATTTGCCGTAGGTTTCGGTGAATTCGGTGATCTTTTCGTTGGTCCGAGGTGAGCCCAAGTCATGCGGCTTGGACATGTGAGTGGCGTATGCATCGATAAGGAACCCATTGAATTCACGGCCTAGACAATCCCGAAGAATCCTATCTCGACTCTGCCGGTACTGGGCATGTAGTATTGGAGACGCGCGGACGAGAGAACGGAGTGTCTGCAGATCTGGCATAGAGGAGAGAAGCTTGAATCTCAGCTCAGGAGGAAGAGTCTCTAGTCGTGAACAAGATTGAGGCCTGGGCGAGGCTTCCTTGCCTAACGGACGCGCATCACTCAGGGGTGTTTTGACGACACTCGCCGCATCAGCGTCGTCACACTGGCCGTCGGAAGTCGCGTCGCGGGTGGCCGTCGCTCTAACTACGAGGTTCTTCTGAGAAGTCATAGTGACTACGTGAGAGAATTACTCCCTCATAAAGAAAGCTGATGGGATTTAACCGCGTATCAATTGGCGATGGGAGGTAAGCTGGCGCGATCTCGTCACGTGGCACTTGGCGTCATGATTACTCAGCAGTTGCTCCCGGGTAGGAGATCACCCTTGGTCGGGTAGGAAGCCAACGTCAATCGCGACAAGGTTGAGACGAGGGTTGTTAAAGAAGTGAAGTTTGGTCTTGATACCGTCAAAGCCAAACTCAAGATGCTCATCAACGCTGGCGTGGTGTAGGACTGATCCGAGATCTGAGTTCGAGGGCCAGTTGCTTGACTCGTATATTATGTCTTTGAAGCCAATCGAGCCTGCGCTTCCCATAGAGAAAAATTGGGATTGGAGCGATTGGAGGAGTTCGGTGGTTGTGAGGGACTTGGTGAGGGTGACTCGGATAGGGACGAGGTTGAGACAGGGTCCGACGATTTCGTCAATCCAGGGGATGCTTGAGTTGCGACTGGCGACAACGTGGCCGAATACGACGTCTTGCTTGCCTGAGATTTGAGAGAGGAGAATTAACCAGGCTGCACTCGCTACGATGGCGGGTGTGATGGAACTTGGGAGACGTTTGGGTAGGGCAACGTGGATCCCGAATACGCAAGACTCGATGGCTGGACTCCGCTGTACACTGCGTTGAGATACAGGTCCAGCCGCATGGAGTCTATTGTACGTGAACTCTCAATCGCAAGGCCCCTGCCGGTTTCTCTTTCATTGAAGAGGCCAAGTTCTTGGCATCCGGAGGATACATACCCGGGTATCGCGATCGATGAGGAGAACTCTTCTGCTCTGGCCACGACTGGTAAGTGCCTCTACTATCCAGAAAGAAGATTCGCCAGCGACAAGAAGCCATGTAAGTCTTTATTCGAGTGTTACCTACACTAATGTGCCCACAGGAGAGACCCAATTCAAATATCGAGCAATGGACGAACATTACGGGAGCCCGAGCAGATTATCCCATGCTACCTCTCATCAACGATCACATTTACAACTTTGAAGTAAAGCTGGCTGCGGCGGGGAATAGCGGACAAGTCAACTTTCGACTTCAATCCTGACCAACATGATATCTAACACTTTACAACTACAGCATGGTGGCGGTTGGATTCTGTGAAGACCGCGCACCATTACACCGGATGCTCGGACGGGAACCAGGATCCTGGGGCTTTCACTCTGACGATGGAAGACTTTATGAGGACGGCGGCCTATCCTGGAGAGGGATCAAGTATCATGAACCGTACGAGGAGAAGAATGTCACAATTGGATGTGGTGTAAACTTTGCGAAAAGCACGGCGTTTTATACGAAGGATGGGGAAGTTATCGGTAAGTTACTATCTTCACCAACACAGGGCAGGTTGGAAGCTGACGATAGAATGAACAGGGCAGACATTCGATCAAATTCGAGGAAAGCTTTATCTAGCCGTGTCAATGGATTTTTCTCAGAAGGGATGGGAGGTATTTGCTGTATTTCCAGGGGAGGATGGGAAATCCGAGGACTTTGTCTTCAAGGGGGATTTCGAAGGCGAATAGACTTTGACTCCGCCTGGACTATCAGGAGAGGGGCGGAGTAGTGATGAGGATTCTGAAAGCAACTCGTGAGATATTTAAGTTGGTTATAGTTAAAAGAGGATATAAAAAGTATACAAAGAGTTCCATAATCCAGTGATCAAAAAAGTCACATGGAAAACGAAATCAAGGTGAAGATCATGGAGCTGGAGGCATGTCATTGGGAAGCCATCATCTCGGATGAAAGACCAGAGTTAAAGGTGTGGCTTTTGGTTCTGGAGTCAATGATGATAACCTAGGTGCTTGCTATAGCCCGAGAGGGTTTTGTTAATATATACGAGTTACAGTAGAGAAAGTGGCTGCGCAAGAAATCATCAGGGATGATCCATCATACCTTCCGTAGCAGGACCAGATCACATATTAGGTTACGGTGTTATACGGTATTGGGTTTTGATACCGTCATGTATTGATAGCTGTGTTTTTTTTTTTCGTTGTGGCTCATGGCTTTTGACGTCATTGCAGCCTATAATAATAACAGACCTCTCCAAGGCTGAGTTCTGTATTTTGTTCGTATCGTACCTCCGAAACAGCTGGTTGTGCCCTGTGTCTTCAGGGCCCGTCCACTAAAATTCGTGGCTGAATCTCTTTGTTCTGGGGGAACATATCGCGCGACAAGCTTTCCTAATTGAGAACGAAGGGATGTTCATATTGAATAGTAACATACAATTTAACATAACCCAATATAACGATTAAATCTCTTCTATTTACTCCCACTAATTCAAGTATAAAAGTCTTCTCTTCGTCGGCATGCAAGTCCAATTATCCTCACCTCATATCACACATTCATCAGCAGACTCTTCCATCATCATCAGTCTACATCAACATCTTTCCATCAACATCTTTCCATCAACATGAATGAAGAAGACAATACCAACCTCGTTCAAGTCATCAAATTCATCGTCGGCATCGATGGCCAAGGCAATAGTGAACCCAGGGTCGTATTGCATAGTGGCCCCAGAGTCGCAGTGTTCAACGACTCCAGGGTCGAAGGTCACAGTGGCTCCAGGCTCATAGAGTACAGTAGCTCCGAAGCCGCAGAGCACAGTGGCTCCGAGGTCGTAGAGTTAGCGGACTTCTACATAGACTTCCCAGAAGCCGAGATGTCCATGAACCCCGAGGACATCACCTGGCCGGCCAAACTAGAAGGCCCAACCACGTGCGATTATCTCGTTCAGAAGTACGCAGTAGCAGTCAAGAATCTACAGAAGTATCTCCGAAATATAGATGCATTGACTGATCATCTGGCCCGGGAAACTGTTACCTTTTCAACTGGGCGCGAGTCTGCAACGGAGCTCACAGAGAGGCTTGCGAAGGATAAACAGCACGCCAAGAACCTCGTCCATGCTATTCGAGAGTTTTTGGCCAAGGCCGAGGAGCAGGCCGAGGAGGAGGCTGTCACTAACAGGATGAGGGAGATGTCATTGAGTAAGGATAGCTAGGCAGGTCAGGGATGAAGGGGATGTGATGAGAAGAGAGAAGGTGGCTAGTGGGAAGGTCATTCTAACCACTGTGAAATAGAAGAAAAGACTAGACAAAAATAAAACACACTCCTTTATATAATAATCTGGTGACGTCTTAGTTTTGAAATGTGTTCTGTTTTAATGTGATGCTGTGTGTTTTTTGTTATCTTCGGGGATTAAAAATGTCTTGTTTAGCTCCCGTGTCTAGACTAAAGCCTTAGGCATAGCTAAAGTATCAGGGAAGAGAGCAAGGCAAGACTTAGACCATCAATCATCAGTATCTACATACCTATTTAATTTCATTAGCAGAGAGTCTTTTTCTTATCTCATTAATCTCATTTTCTATCGTCTATGAACGCAAACGTCCCTTACTTACCCTGCAATAACAATTCCGCCTTCAGCTGACGGATACGAGCCTTATTTCCGCTTATGGCTTAGTTGGTGACGTCGATCGGGGCTAACCGAGCTAAATGTGGAGACAATACGGGAAATGAGCTGTCACGGCCCCGGATTAATCCATTTATCCGCTCTCGTATTCATCCTGACTTTGACATTCCCCTCGCTTTCGATCTTATCACCATCAATCCAAACGTTGGATGGCCTGAGACTCTTTTTTGTCGTTTTCGCCTTGCGCTTCATCGATAGGCACAAGGTTCGACACGCCCACGCTCGTTCCGCTGTATCCGATCATCGATTCGAGCTGATGAGCCCCGTTGCTGAGGCGCGCGCTTACAGCGAGCATCAATAAACAACGCCGACGCCGATCACGATCCTGCTCACGACCTTCGCTTACGACCGACTATCGAGCAACTCCCTTCCTTCGAGACGAATAACCGCCAAGATGAGACCGTTCATGACATTGCTGGCCTTGCTCCTCTCAGCTGTTACCTCCGTCACGGCTGAGAGGATCTTGACCTCCAACTCGTTGAACAGCTGCCAGCGCCAATCACTCTTTTCCGCGAGTCTCTTCAAAGTCACCATCACACCCAACAACTCCATGGTCACCGTCGACCTCTCTGCCTCCGCCTCGGTAGAAGGATATGTCGTCTTTGACGTTTCTCTCGATGTTTACGGTTATCGGTTCTTCCACGACAAGTTCGATCCTTGCAATGGCGAACTGAAGCTGTCCCAAATGTGCCCTATGACACCTGGAAACATTGACTCAAAGTTCAACTTTGATCTTGGCGATACACTGGATCAGATCCCAGGAATCGCCTACGGCATTCCTGACCTGGACGCTACCATTCGCGCCTTTATCAACTTGACTGACACTGGCGAGAGTGTTGCTTGTGTAGAGGCTGACTTCTCTACTGGCAAGACGGTTGAGCAGATCTCGGTCAAGTGGGTTACTGCCATCATTATTGGACTGGGTCTTGTTTCGTCTGCCGTCACCTCCCTCCTCGGCTATGGCAATGCCGCGGCGCACTTGGCTGCCAACACGCTCTCTCTGTTCAGCTACTTCCAGGCGCAGGCCATCGTCGGCTTGACTGGTATCCATATGCCCCCGATCGTGGAGGCCTGGACGCAGAACTTCCAGTGGACCATGGGTATCATCAAGATGGACTGGATGCAGGACATCTTTACGTGGTTTCAGCGAGCCACTGGAGGTACACCTGCCAGCATCTTTCACTTCCTCGGATCGGCCTCGGTTCAGGTTGCGAAGCGTTCTCTTGATGGTCTCGTGCCCCGAAGCGTAATGCATCATGCAGCTCGCGGTCTCGACGGTCTCATCAAGAGAGGCAATATTGAACTCGCTAGCGGATCCTACATTGTGTATGGTATGCAGCGTGTTGCTTTCCGCTCCAAGATTGAGACGACCAATCTCTTCCTGACCAGCCTCGTCTTCTACATTCTGACCCTTATCTTTGCCACTATCATTGTCGTCCTCAGCAAGTTTGCGCTTGACTTGTGTGTCAAGCAAGCCTGGGTCAAGCGTGACCGCTTCCTTGAGTTCCGAACCGAATGGCGAACCATCCTGAAGGGCATCCTTCTCCGTCTCATTTTCATGGGCTTCCCTGGAATTGTCATCCTTTCTGTCTGGGAGTTTACTCAGGCTGACTCTCCTGCCCTTGTTCTTCTTGCCGTGTTTTACTTCTTCGGCATGCTTCTCATCCTCGTCTCCGCCGCCTTCACCATCATCCGTCTCGCTGCGTTCAAGGATCCAACCTACAGCCTCTTTGGCGACTCTCGTGTCTTGAACAAGTGGGGATTCCTTTACATCCAGTTCCGTGCATCCGGCTACTACTTTATCGTCCCTCTTATCGCCTACATCTTGGTGAAGGGCTTCTTCATCGCCCTCGGCCAGCACAACGGTGATCTGCAGGCCATCGCTCTCGTCGTCATTGAGGCGGCTCCTATGATCACGAGCACCGTTATGCTGCCCTACATGGACAAGAGCACCAACTCGCTGAACATTGCCATCTACGTCCTCAACTTCCTCAACGCCATCTGTCTTGTCATCCTTACCAACGTTTTTGGAATGCCGGCTATGGGCCCCTCTGTTACTGGTGTTATCCTGGTCTTGTTCAATTCTGCATTCTCGTTGATCCTGCTGCTCATGACCATCATTTCGAGCGCCCTCGTCTTCTGGCAGAAGAACCCAGACTCTCGTTTCCCCTTTATGGCTGATGACCGAGCATCATTCATGAAGTCTCAGACTCAGGTCGACACTCTTACCGAGTTGGATGCCCTCGCTGCCACGGCTCGTCTTGATAGGGTGGCCATGCGTTCGGCAGATGACTTGACACCTCCTCGATTCCCCGCTGATGATATACCTTCGACTTCCTCTGTGCGATCAGAGAGCCCGTCGAAGCCTCTCAAGCAGGTTTGAGAGCAAGCATGATTGTCAGCAGAGTCTGACTTCTTTATACCAACTACGCTATAATGTATGTGGCCTGAAGGAACTGCGCCGTGGCACTACTGACCGACCGTTGATATAGATACGGAACGGGATACGGCACGACCATCTACATGACTTTTTGTATTCCACATAGAGGGAAAATGGAGTGAATGGAACGGACTAGTATGCAGTAATGAATATGTTCCAGAGGTATCTACCAACCTCTCAAGATATGCCTTGTTTCCCCGTCAATGCTGAAGGAATGTACTTTGTTGCCTCGTGAACTGACACTCATTGTCAAGCGCCTTGTCTCACCTTTACCACTTGAATCCGTCCGTTTTGAGATCACTGACCACGTCCTTTGCCACAAGCCTCTCGATGGCGACACCGGGGTGGTAACCATCCATCCACAGCTAGTTCTACGTCAGTAGCCCTCTCACTTAAGGCAATGGTAGTGACATACGCAGGATACACCATCCGGGTTAATGCAGAGTGCATCAGGGGCACCATAGGCTGTCGGGTTCTCGACTGCCTTGTTGAATGCGCGTGATGTGTCGACAAGTGTGACCTTCGCTTGACGGTTGGTCTTCTTAAACGCGCGGAGCTTGGACGTTATGTGGCCGTTAAAGAGACTGATGGCAGTGATGAGGCGAGAGGTGTTTTCCTCTCCTTGGTTGAACATGGTTGGGGTCAAGTTGGTTGCTTATCAGGTGTTAGATGAGTAGCTGGTACTTCAAGTTGATGACTTACGTGGAACAGTCAACAAGGCGAATCTGCGTAGTCCAGAGTCGTAGAGCACTTGGAGTAGCTCAAAGTACCTCGTCACTGAAGCCTCCATAATATCAGTCACGTTTGCTGCCCAATGGCTATTTCCTACGTCGTTAACTCCCATCCACACGCCAGCGAGGGTATTCGAAGCCTTCCAAGGTGCATAATCTGGATGTGTAGCTAAGTTGTTAACGAATGTATCTACCTGATCCTCCATACTTTGGACAGTTGACATGTAAGGCGTGACAATATCGGCATCAACAGTTGCACCGCCATATGCAAAGTTGTATGCCAGGACGAGTGAACTGTTTACTTCAGCGGCCATGCTGCCGACCCAGTTGACGCCGCCTGCTGCTGTCCATCCTGGGAAGGGAGGGTTTCCTAGGGGGTTTGAGGAGGATGGCTTTTCACCGTTGATGTCAAAGCCGGTTTGGGAATATGAATCACCACTGGGTACAGTTAGTCTACTGAAGAGGCATAATCCTTGGAGACAGACAAGGTGATTAGATATTTGGGAGAAGCAGCCAAGACGGGGTTGGCTAGGATAAGAGCCGAAGCGGCAATGAAGATCTTGATAGCCATATTGAAGGATTGAATGAGCCGAGAGAACGGACCTGGTTAATCAATTTCACCATGAGTCTTGTCGACGGGATATATAATGGCTATAGGCCTCTATTTCAAACAGCCAAGACACTTTGACAAGCCATTGTAACTCTGCAAACTATCCACCAATGTTGTCTCGAGCTCTGACCCTCTTCTCGACCAAAACGTGCCAGGCGGGGATGTGTCTAAGAATCCGGATAAACGTAAACTATGACGCTGGGCCAAGAAATGGGGTAAAAGTAAAAAAACGGATCACAAGACGGATAGATTCTGAATGTAGTTTCCCCCCCGCCTTTCAATTGACAAAATATCATGACGGATCGACCCAATAAAGCCATGGATGAACAGGTTCCGTCGTTTAAACATGATCGGCTGATACCCCGTCGAACTAACCCCTCCCCCGAACGGCCCGAACATCCGATGCAACTCTAATTAAGCAAAAACCGGCAAATCCCAATTCGTAGTCGGAACGTGCATCTCCATGTCGATCAGGGAAATTAGGCGCGGGAACCAGGGACGATACTCCAATCCTTGTTATTGACAAGATGGGGTATAAATGCCTCGGAGCGAAACGTGTTTACTGCAGGAACATGTTGCTACATCTGTACAGTCGCAGAAATGAAACTGAATCTTGCTTTGTTTGTTTCTCTTGCTCTTTTGGGCGCTGAGGCAAGGCCCAAGGGTCCTAAGAAGGACTTTGTTACTGTTAAGGGTGACAAGTTTCAGCTGAATGGCAAGGACTTTTACTTTGCTGGTAGCAACGCTTACTATCTTCCCTTCCAGGATGTACGTTTACCAATTAAGTCTATGGATACTGCTAACAAGTTGTAGGATGAAAAAGATGCCTTGCGTGGCCTTACAGCAGCCAAAAAGGCTGGCCTGAACGTGATGCGTACCTGGGGCTTCAATGACAGGAATGCCACGACTGATCCAAATGGTCTTCCCAAGTACGGAGGAGAAGGCGCAGGCGATACGAGCGTCTACTTTCAGACTTGGGAGAATGGCAAGTCCACGATTAATGTCGAGAGATTTGACCGAGTGGTCAATGCTGCGTCCAAGGCTGGGGTCAAGCTTATCGTGGCTTTGACGAATAACTGGGCTGATTATGGTGGGATGGATGTTTACACTGTTAACCTTGGTGGAAAGTATCATGATGATGTGAGTATTATTGCCCTAGTAATGAGACAATGCTAATGTGTATACAGTTCTACCGACTTCCTCAGATCAAGAAGGCTTATAAGCGCTACGTCAAGACCATGGTGAATCGGTATAAGAACTCACCTGCAATTATGGCCTGGGAACTCGGCAACGAACCTCGCTGCGGCGCCGATGGAGTCCGCAACCTCCCACGGAGCGAAAACTGCACACCAAAGCTTCTTTCCGACTGGGTCGAGGAAATGAGCGCCTACATCAAGAGCCTCGACCCATATCATCTCGTCACTTGGGGTGGCGAAGGTGGTTTTAACATCGAGTCAGACGATTGGGCTTACAACGGCAGCGATGGCGGCGACTTTGACCACGAGATTGCAATTCCCACCATTGACTTTGGCGTGTTCCATAGTTATCCTGACTGGTGGACAAAGACAGTCGCCTGGTCAAACCAATGGATAATCGACCACGCAAAATCAGCCGCCAAAGTAGGAAAACCAGTCGTCCACGAAGAATACGGCTGGTTAACACCCGAAGCCCGCAAGGAATATCTCAACACAACCCGACCAGAAACAAGATCAGAGGTTCTCGGAAAATGGCAAAAGATCCAGGTTGAAAAGAAGATGCCGGGAATGTACTGGCAATTCGGCTACGGTGGATATTCCTATGGAAAGAACCATAATGATGGATTCACGATTTATCTTGAGGATATGGAGGCAAAGCAGTTGGTGTACAAGCATGCCAAGGAGATGAATAAGCTTAACAAGAGGTGAGGCCTCGTGGGACATCTCGACTTGGAGGTGTTTGTGTGTGTGTCTAGATGTATATAGCTGCTAGCGCTGCTAGAAGAATCAACATGTTTGGTCGGGTGATCGCGGCGAATCCTTCTACTGTGGCGATGCTGGCTGTTGGGGTGGTGGCTGAAGATACGTCGGAGGAAGCTGTTGAGTCGACTTGCTGTTTGTTCTGGAAACCAGCGGTGTTGGTGGAAGAGGTAGATCCAGTTGAAGTTTCGGTTGAGGTTCCAGTAGATGCGCCAGTTGAAGTCGTCTTGGTCGAAGTCGAAGTCTTTGACTCAGTCTCAGACTTATCCGTCTCATCCAACTCGATACTGCCATAATCTCCCGTCTGATCCCCATAAGTGTAACTCGCAGCCGGATTAAAGTTCTCAATCTTGACACTCTCAACAACCATAGTAAAAGGCGCATCATCATAATCCGTCTCCCCACCAGCCCAAGTAATAGTTCCCTCAGCATTATCAGAGTCGCCGCCAGCCCAGATACCGAGCTTGATGCGCATGGGTGTCTGGGGGTAGTTTTCGCCGCCGAGGGCGTCGGCGTAGTTGAGGGTTCGGACTGCGGTGCCGTCGATATACCAGACGCAGGTTTCTTTCGTCCAGTAGATGGTGTAGTTGTGGGATGCGGTTTGGGAGCCGGCGGCTGCAAAGGTTTCGCTGCGGGTGTCGGAGGTGCTGTTGCCTTTGCCGTAGTAGTTGGTTTGAACTTCTTCGGAGCTGCCACCAAGCCATTCCCAGTCGCTTGTTGTCTTGTTAACACAGGGATGCCAGTGTCTTGGATTGTTTATACTCACACTTCATCAAGAACATCTGAGAGGAGAACAGCGGAGGATACAATACCAGTGCCAGAAGCCGCCTTCAAGTGAACCTCAAGACGACCAAAGAAGATGTACCAGTTGGTCTGAATAGTAGGAGCATCGCCCTTTTCGTTGATAGTAAACTCGGCACCTTCAGAGGTGTATTCGACGTCCCCCTCGCCAATGGATTCCCAGGCATCATCGTCGGCGCCCTTGGTAAAGTCGACAGAGTAGGATGAGGAAGAGAGGGCTTCGTCGGCGGAACAAGAGGCTAGATACAATTGGCTTAAGTGGTTATGGGGATTGGCATGTGAAAATACTCTTTTCCATAGGATTGCAATCGCTGTACGTCTGAGCAGCAGCCGAGGCGATGAGGCCCGCTGCGAGGGTAACTGCAGATCGCCCCAAATGCATTTTAATGAACGCAGCAGTAATAAACAGAGGTCTAAATGGTAATAGTTTGATAATGAATGTTCTAGGAAATTAACAAAAGAGTGTACTACAGGGAAACCACTTCCACGACGATATTAAAGAGAAAGAAAAACAATGCGGAAAGTGGGAGATAATTCCGGATGAACGATCAAAGTAAACTTTTTTCATTCTCCCTCGCGTCGATCTGATTAAAATGGAACCAAACATCGGCAAATCGGAGAGAGTACGTGGATGGTTGCGTCATTCAACTGGAGTAGATAGTGGAGTTGACGCGTGTTGGGTGGAACCATTTCCCCTGAAAATCAAGAGGCTTTGATAGCATCTTTCGTATAAAGAGTACGTGGTTCGTCGTATCTATAAACGATGGTGAGGATTAGGTGCTTACGAAAGAACTGAAATAGAGGTGAGTTTGAACATCTTTGTAAGCGTGTCACTTAAATTGGACGACAGTTCTCCAGTTCTTTGCATTGATGTGTTTTGCTGCAACGTCGTGATGGAGGCTGGCAGCATGACTAAGCGGGAGTTATAAACCACCTGCTTGCTAATGTGGCTCTACTTATAGATTGTCAGTGGACTGAAGGGGAGACAGTTCTTGGCAGTCTCTCTTGTGTTTCGTAATACCTTTTACGAATAGGGAGCTCAAGCAAAAAGTCAGGGCTGAGGTGGCCGCGACAGCTCCCGTGGCTTGGTTCAAATATCGAACTCCATGAACCTCAAGGGGGCATTTTCTTTTTCAACCAGAAGCAAGACCGGATCTATTCTCTGTCTAGAAGCCTAATTTAATGGCTAATCAGGTCGAGGTTCCCATTCACCCAGTCTAAAATGATGGCGATGGAATCATGCCCGTCTCAGCTACATACTGATCCCAAAACAACACCAACTTGTCCAAGACCTCCGAATTTGTGTCGGCAACGTCCTTCTGCTCGCTCGGGTCTTTTTCCAGATTGAACAACTGCCATCTCTCGTTTTCTAACTTTGGATCCCACACAGCCTTCCAGTTTCCTTGACGAATTGCTCTATGGCCAAAGAGCTCCCAGCCGTGAATGTGTGTGTTCTCTCCGTGAATGGATACATCATCTGCTTTCTTCGAGGCGAGGTGTGGTACCCAGGATTTGCCGCGAGGAAGGGCAACTTCGCGGCCGCGGTATGTCTTTCCGGGATGTTCAAGTACAGCGAGCTCGAGGACCGTGGGCAGGATGTCCATTACTGTGACAAACGAGTTGCTGATGCTGCCCGGTTGTGGCTGCAAGGGCGGGTAACGGATAATGCAGGGACATCTGATTCCGCCCTCGAACGTCGTACCTTTGACGCCCCTGCTTGGTGCAGTTCCGGCGTTTGCCCAACGAGGTCCGTACCAGATGAACGAATCTTTGTTACCGAGGTTTTCTGTGCTGTTATCGTAGTACTTTTCGATGATATTGGCCATCGTGCTAGGGCCGCCCATGATCTATAACACACCCATTAGACATGCAGATAAATTGAGGTGGGAATTGAGGCTCACCGGTAGAGCCTCCATGGCAGCACCCTCAGCGCCGTTATCCGACATGAAGAGGATAAACGTGTTATCCAACTCGTCGCTCTCCTTGAGGTACTCTATCACTCGTCCAATATTCTCATCAATCTGTTCAACCATGCCTGCGTAAATCTCCATGGTCTTGGCAGATCGTTTCTTGTCATCGGGTGAAAGGTCATTCCACTCTGGGGTCATGGCGCTCGCAATAGGGGGAGGCGCCTTTGCGTCTTTGTGAGCGAGGCCGAGATCTTTTAGTCGTGCAAGACGTCTCTGGGTGAGCGCATCGGGGCCGTCGTCGTACATGCCGGCTGTCGCACAATTATTTTAGTATTTTGCTGCAAAAAAGCATGAGATTGATGTGGTCGACGTACCATACTTGGCAATTCTCTCTTTGGAGGCTTGAAGTGGCCAATGGGGGGCTGTAAAGGGCAAGCAGGCAAAGAAAGGCTGTTCCTTTTCTTCTTCTGACCGAGCAGCGAAGAAGTTTAACAGCTTATCAGTGAAACTGACAGTGGAGAAGAAATCCTCGGGTAAATCTGTTCTGTGATTCAGGAATTTGTCACCCTCCATCCAATGCCCATCGGTACACAAAGCACAGAACCAGCTATCGGCATCATGTAGCTGCGGTTCATAGGCATGGTGATTACCCGAACCAGGTAAGAAGGTGAAGTTCTTCTTGAAGCCACGAGAACAAGGGGCAAACTCCTTGGTCAACCCAAGATGCCACTTGCCCGACAGAACGGTAAAGTATCCGCCATCGGACAAGATCTCAGGCAAGGCTGCAACACGATGGTTTAGATAACCCTCGTAGCCTGGTTGACCTTTGAAGTAGTCCTTGCGCATCTGCATGTGTTCCCACATACACCCAAGCCCGGCAATGTGGTTGTCCGTGCCGGAGAAGAGCATGGAGCGGGTTGGGGAGCAGGCCGATGCTGTGTGGAAGTTTGTCATGCGGAGACCTTCTTGGGCCAGGGCATTGAGAGCTGGCGTGTTGATCTCGGAGCCATAGGGGCTTGTGTCGCTGAAGCCTAGGTCATCTGCGATGATGATGAGAAAGTTGGGGCGTTTTTGAGACATGGCTTGATTGGGAGAGGGTTGATGTTGGGAACAGGATTTTGGAAGTTGGACTTCAGCTTAGCGAAGAAGAAGAAGTCAAGGGGAGAAAAGAGAGCGAGGGTAAAAGATGCCGGGAACATGGAAGGTTATTGTTCCCCGTTTCGACGGATGGTTACACATGCCGCTTTCGGAGCCGGCTGAAAAGAAAAGTCTGGGACACTCAGGTGACAGCTTGCAACCGAAGCCGAGGGCGTAGATCCTGTGATGCATGTTCAGTACAATAGTCTGGGGAAATAGAGTAAAAGAACCAGGGTTGGAAATAACGCGTGCTGAGTGCTAGTTCCTGACTGGTTGGTGAGAGTTGAGACGACGGACACCGACGGATAGACGGAGCGGGAGGACGGAGCGGAAGGACGGAGTTAAGATGAGAGACTGAAAATGAAAACACCAGCCAATCATCTCTTGCGGGGAAATACGCAAAACCCACACTTAACAGGGGAGGATGAGGTCTCGTGGTAACCCCAGCTTTCAAGTTGGCGATGAGGCAAGATGCCTTCAGATGACGAGCAAGCTAGTGATGTCTCAACATTACTCTATTCCATGTTAACCCGTGTATATCCCTGCTTCACCGTGGGCGTACTTGGAGAACATGCGTTTCTAACCCCACAAAGTCTATTCCCAAGGCCACTACCAGAAAGAGGTTAGCCATGCCAAGTTCGAGTTTTGCCCAAGTTTAAATATCATCACTTGAACCACTCTAGTTGCAATTGTCAAGATCCAGCTCAATTAGGTTCTGGTCAGCATCTCAGCAAACAACTATTGCCCCTATTCCACATCAGTTCCTCAACACCAACCATCCTGCCTCGTCCTGGGCCACTCCGTCATCATGGGTACTTCAAAATCGGCCCTCCCTTTTAAGGGCCTATTCAATGGAAGGCTCTTCTTTACAGCTGCAATCCTTGCTCTCTCTCAGTTCAACTTTGGCTTTGAGGGAAGTGCATTCACCAATATCCAGGCCATGGAGCACTTCACGCACCAGTTCGGCACGAAGCAACCGGATGGTACCGTCGTTCTCGAGGCTCAGTGGCTTTCCTTCTTCAACGGTTTCTCCATCGTCGGTTTTGCGTGTGGTAAGTTTTAACTACACCTTGTCAGATCTAAGCATCTTCTGAGGCGCGATTACAGGTGTAGTGATCGGAAATCGACTCACGGACCGCTTCGGTCGGCTTTTTACCGTTCGAGTCATGTGCGTTTGGACCATCATTTGCACAACCATCCTCCTTACGGCCCGGACCAGCGACCAGATGCTCGCCGGAAGAGCTCTGAACTACCTATACATTGGTATGGAGCTTGCTGTGATCCCGCTGTACCAAGCCGAGATCACGCCGCTACAAGCTCGAGGAGCCATGGTTGCCTCGTATAATACCGCTTTGCTCACTGGCATGCTCATCATGTCACTTGTCTGCTATGGAACAAGCGAGATACCCAGCAAGACCAGCTATCTCCTACCCATTGGTCTCTTCTATTGCATCCCCTCGATTGTTTTGGCATGCACCTTTTGGATGCCGGAGTCCCCACGCTGGCTTGTTCTGCGTGAGAGACACGAGGAGGCACTGAATGCACTGAGACTGTTTCGCGAAGGAAAGTTCTCGGAGGAGCAGATCCAAGAAGAGTTGGCCTCTATCCAAGCAGCTTGCGAGTCTCACAATTATAAACCAAGTGAAACAGGCTTTGCGAAGCGCTGGCTGCAAATCTGGAGTCGCAAGCACATCAAGCGTACGGGAATTGTCCTCGCCACCAACTTCTTCCTCCACGGGACGGGTAATGCCTTTGCGGGCATGTACGGGACTCTCTTCTTCAAGTCCATCGGTACTGTCAACCCCTTTGTCCTCACGGTTGTCAATTCTGTAGTGACTCTTATTGTTTCTATCATGACACTGTTCTTGGTCGACATCATCGGCCGACGCCCTCTCTTACTGGGTGGTTCGTCTGTGCAGGCTTCAGCGCTTCTGATCATGGGCGGTCTGGGAATGATCTCAATCCCAAGCCAGACTGTCAAGGGAGGAATCATTGCTATGATGATGATTTTCGGCACTGGATATTGCGCCTCATGGGGCCAATTGTCACACACCATCACCGCTGAGCTGCCCTCCGCGGAAGTCCGAGATCTCACATACGCGACTGGCTCACTGCTGGCCATCTCAACACAGGCTGCCATGACATTTGGTCTTCCGTATCTTCTTAACCCGCCTTATGCTGTTCTTGGGCCTCGTGTTGGCTTCATCTTTGGAAGCCTGGCAGCTGTATCGGTGGGCTTTGCATTTTTCTGTGTGCCCGAGTGTTATGGTAAGAGCTTGGAGGAGATTGACGCCCTCTTTAACAACAAGGTACCTATTCGGAAGTTCAAAAAAGCTCGTGTTAGTCTGGGGGAGGAATCTAAGGTTGGGGAGGCAATGGTTGACCATAAGGAGTTCAAGGTCGCAGAGGAGGCGGTTTAAGCATGGCCTTTGTACCAGAACACGCTCGGTTCATGATGCACATCTTGGTCTTAAGACGTAGCTGTGTCGTAATTTGGGAGATTATGTAGTTGCCGACTGAATTCAACTAGTTCCATTAACCCATTTGGTGTTTAAAAGTGCCCCTCTGCCTCCTGTCATCCATATCATGCTCTTTGCGGTATTCTCATCGCTTAAACAGGTACCTAACATTAGCTGCCGAGTCTGGGTTCCGTGAGTGCTTGGCTAGCGCCTTGTGAATGAAGCTAACCCCTCTTTGTGGACGGGTAACATTATCCATCCATTGGCTGACCTCTTTTTCTCTCGTCTCTCCGCCCTCCATCCACCTTTAACAAAGTACACGGCGCCCGAACAACTTGCCAATGGCCCCAGACACTCCGCCACTGCCGAATGCCTCGGCTGGATCCAATCATGGACAGCAGGCACTCCGCATCCCGTCGGATCTGGCCCTGATACTTGACGACACTGGCTCCACTCCGACCGGTTCCCAAGACGGGCCACCAGCTAAGAAACGGTCCCGGACGACAACCGACTACACTCATAGAAAACGAGTCCCGGTGGCATGTCAATTCTGTCGTCTTCGAAAGGTTAAGTGTGACAATGCTAGGCCTAGTTGCGGCTACTGTCTTCGCCAGCAGGCGAGATGCGTCTATGGCGAGAATGATTCGCCTCAGCCTCTATCTCCGGTCGGCCATGACGCCGAGAGCGAGGGTTCAGATCAAAAGATCCTTGCACGGCTTGACGAGATCAAAGACATGATTGGGCGGTTGCAGGTAGCCTCACCAGCTGCATCTGGTACATGCTTGACAACCTCGCCACAGACGATATCTAATTATCAGGGTATATCGCCGGGCACTGCTCAGTCTCCTCAGATCGAACCACCCGGCTTCAAACCATCAGGAGAACGTGCAAGATGTTCAACACTCAACTCATCTTCATTCATGGTCTTTAGGTGTGAAGCTATACTCAAGTGGCCCGTTTTGCGCAATATCGTGCCAGAGAAAGATGCCCAAATTGACTCCTTTCTCCTTGTACCCGAGCAGACCGATGGTTTTTATGCAGGAGATGGAGCCAACCAACACAGCGCTGAGCTAACGGGCTTACTTCAAGACGGGGGCCTCACGCGGTTGTGTCAAAGGTTCCTCACTCTCTTTCATCCTCGAAACCCAATCTTGGATGGCAAGTGGCTCATGAGATTCGCAAAGATGGCTGATGAGAACGGTCTTCAATGGGA
This sequence comes from Fusarium floridanum, assembly GCA_003947005.1. NCBI lineage: Eukaryota > Fungi > Ascomycota > Sordariomycetes > Hypocreales > Nectriaceae > Fusarium > Fusarium floridanum. Next base: position 78,783 of record NKCL01000016.1, on the reverse strand, counting down.
TTCTGCTTCTTGTCTTGTGGTATGTTGAGTATCCCGTTTCATCTTCTGGCACGCTCTGAACTGCCATAGTTGTTAGCATCCGCCCTTGGTGTCACCACACAACCATGGAAGAAGCCACCAGAAATCCACACGGATACGCTACTGAGAGCCCATGATACAGCCCCGTTCTTTGAGAACAAGACAAACGCGGAAGCTTACTTTCTCGCAGCCAAGAAAAGGCTCGGTCTTTTGGGCGATAGCCTCTTAGACATCCAGTGTCTCTTTCTGGCATTCATCTATGAGAAGACGTATTTTCGGCACCTACAAGCATGGTTTTATCTTCAACAGGCCGCCGCTAGGCTCCAGGTCCGACTACTGAAAACTGGCACCCGACCATGGGCAACCTGTGAATCGTCTGGGCCCAACGATCTCCATATCGAGCAGAGAGTCTTTTGGTCTTGCTTCAGAGCTGAGAGGTTGGTCAGAAAATCCATAACGAAGAGACAGACCCTAACATTAATACTAGAGAGTTTCTCCTTGAGATAGACCTCCCACCCAGCGGCTTGGGAGATTTGTCCTACCCCGATCCCCTCCCAGAACCCCCGCTGACATTTGCGACTTTGGGTGCCGATGTCGAGACAAAGGCCTTGTCGCCAACCAATTATGACTCACGATTTGAAGAGAGAGGCTGGTGTTATTACCTCGCAGAGATCTCCCTGAGGCGAACCATTGACGATACGCTCCAGCATCTCGCTGAAGGTGGAGAGAAGTCTTGGCTGAATAACCCCCAACAGCTCATCCGCCAGTACCATGAGTTGGAGAAACAGAGATCATTATGGTAAACAGCTAGAGACAAAGATTGGACGGCATGCTAACTCAAGATAGGCGTTTTCATCTCCCTACTATCGTCCAATTTGACGATGAGCAAGTGCCCGATAACGAATTCGCCTTTGGTCTCCGCGGCCGCTTTCTCGAATGGAACGAACTCCTACTCCGTCCTGTTCTCTATCACGTCCTCCACCTACCTTCCGATCAGACACCACTTCAAGAATGCGTCGAACTTGCAGAGAAGGCAATCCATCTATGCGTGCAGAAGATCTACGAGTATCAACACACGTTGCGGCATGGTGGCTCCTGGTTCATTACACGTCGCATCTTTGCTTATGCTTGTCTAATTTTAGCGGCTGCGACGCAGCCTGAGCGCAGGATCAAGCTCCCAGTAAGATGGGGATCTGCCATACGGGTTGCTATTCAGGCATTGTGATTTTGGAGTCAGGACGCGGCGGATGTGAGACATATGGCCTTAACTCTGGACTCGATGTTTTCCAACATGTGCTTACCATAGATATGTTCCCGAACCGTCCCCCTTCAAGCGCGAATGCGTATAAATGGCGATGGCCGGCAATATCCGCCTTGCTGGCTTAAGTTGGATATTAAATAACTATTAAAGTTATCTATCGAGAAAGATCTAGGTTGGTTCAAATAACCGACACATGTTTATTGGCCAAGTATGAAGACGACATAGTGGACTAACACAATGTGATCACGCGAGTCGGAGATGCCATAAACGGAACTCGGAGAAAACTCTTCACTCAAGTCCGAGTCACATGTCCGGTCCGATCCGATCCACCTAAATGTCCGAGACTCTTCACCACATCAAACTCTGGCTCCGACTACCTCACATCATCTACCAACTCCGATCACCATGACGCAGGATTCAACACTAAGCACTCCAAGTTCTCATACAGCGGACCGGCACATGAAGCGCCGACCGAGGAAGCCACTAAGCTGTGAGCCCTGCCGGCACTCCAAACTCCGATGCGACCGTCAATTGCCCTGCTCGACGTGTTTACGCAGGGGATGGCAAGCCTCTTGCTCATACGCCCCTACGAGCTGTCGTCGCACACCTCAGAGACGACGGATATTTCCCGGCACCGGCCGGCCTTCATCTCAACCTCGGCATCAGCCTTCTGAGCTATCAGAACCGGAGCCGGGGCCGGGGCCGGTCTCGCCCCGAAGTCAAAGCCCGGAGGCAATCCAGAGCCGATGGGATGCCGTCCTTTGTCGGCCACCGGTTGAGCCGACGCCCCCAGCTCCCACAGATGTCCCCTTCACCTTGTCCTTTGGTCCGAGCAAGCCGGTCCCCGAACTCCTTGCAGCACTCCCGCCAGATCCCGTCTGCGAGTATCTTGTCACTCGTTACTTCGCGACATTATCCCCACTGTTCCATATTCTTCATGGCCCGACATTCCAGAAGCAGTATTGGGCTTTCTTGCAGAATCCTCAGCAAGCAGATCTCTCATGGCTGGCCTTGCTCTATGCCATTTGTGGATTGACTCTCAAAACCGTTCCTCCTACCGATCCCGGCCTGTCAGAGTTATGGGAAGACTCGTCTACACCCCGGGATCTTTCCTCCCTGTCCCTGAAGTGCCGAGAGGCAGCCATGATGTGTCTTTCGCAAGACCAATTTCTCGTCCGGCACAATCTCAACACTCTCGAAGCACTGCTAATCTTGATTCACACAATCGCCAATACTGAAGGAGCCGAGTATGGTTGGGTCCTGCTCGGAAACGCCTTGCACATCGCTATCGCTCTCCGTTGCCATATTAATGGCGATGCGTCCAACTTTATCGAAAGAGAGCGTCGTCGGCGCTGTTGGGCAGGCATCTTGATACTCCACACCGACCAAACACTTCTCTATCGAGACATCGACCTGTCATCTCTTGCCAACATGAAAGCCTCCATGCCATCCGACGCCAACGATGACGAGATACAAGAACATGCGATTTTGACATCACCAGCTCAGGCATCATCACGCCGGATCACGCATATGTCTCTCATTAGGTTCCACTTTCAACTGTTTCAACTGTCAACAAGAGTTCATAGTCATGTATCTGGCCCCAATCAACTGAACGAAGCGGCACTCGGTCCCTTTGACGCCGAGATATCAGAGCAGCAACAGCAGTGGGACTCGTTATATCTTGTCAACGGCGCGAGAAGTATCCTCGATACAGCGGGTTATGCGCATTGGTGTATTCTTCAGACTTATGCACATCAGCTCTATCTGCTTCTCCATCGACCATTCCACCATTCCCGATCAAGCTGTTTCCGACCCGAGTCCAGAGACAGATGTGCTCAATCCGGTTTGGCGTTGCTAGACATACATCGCCAGTTCTTCCAGCTGCCGAGGTTGAAGTGCTATCGCTGGCTGGTCAACGGGACGATTAGCTGCAATGCACTTCACGGAGCTGTCGCCCTCACGTCGTGTTTGGTAGATATGCCCAATGACGCCGACTTCACCGAGCACTTGGCTGTGATCGATGCTGCGGTGGTTCGCTTAGAGTGCCTCAAGAGAAAGAGCCCGGCTTGCTCACACATCTATCCCATCCTGCGTTGCCTACAGTAAGTCACGCACAGTCGCATTCATGATCAGGGGCTGATTATTCCAGATTACGCTTATCACGAGCCTCACCACCATCTCCAGCCAGAGAGCTGGCCGAAAGCAGATTTGAAGACTGGGTTAGCAATGTCGATTGGTTTAGGCCCGATGCGATAGATTGGGTATGAGCATATTCCGCTCTCTCTTGGTGCGTCAACACTGACTTGAATAGGACTTTTGGGATGGAGACTTTTCTACTCCTCAAGCCGATGATGATTTAACTGCCACCACTTAAAATACCTGAACTAAGAGTGAACCATCATTAGCACGTCTCGATCCGAGTTTGAGTAAATAATTGATCTGTAATTATCTGTTCTTTTTTGTCTATTTCCAAGAATTCACTGGCCTTTGGCCATTTTGGTATCCAAATGTCTATGATCTATCCAACGTCCAGTCCATACCCCTAAATCCAAGCCTCTTGCTCACAGCCTGCTGTAAGCTGGAGGAGCATCGACAATAATGTCATACTGTCTTTCTCCTTCGTCAATCTTGCAATACCTCGGCGGGGCCTGAATGCCTTCTGAAAGAGCCTCTAGCGCACGCTTAGTGGTCTGATCATGCTCTTGTACGAAAGCGCCCCAGCCGTTGATTGGCAGCTCCGGGGAGACAAACAGCGTTATTGGCAGTGATGTTTCGTACTGTATCTCTGTTAGTTAAGAGCCCCAGAAATTACGATAATGACGTACCTCTACTTCATTGTCGCCCTCCTTCAGCGTCACAGCAAAATGCAGTGTATGACTGATGGCGACACCGCAGACATCCAGGTCTGGCGAACACTTCCTCACCACCTTCGGAAGTTTCAAGCACTGCTCCCATGTTTGAACCCGCTCGCTGGAGTTGCTCAAATCGAGTGGCCACTCCTCCACGAGCCTTCGTCCTTCGTATGATGGCACCCCATCGTCCGATATCTTGTGGTGTTCGTATAGACAAAATTTTGCTTTTGTCACTTGAACGCCATCCTCAATTTTAGCCAGCTCTGCGCGGACAGGAATGAGGCCTCCAAGGGCAATGGCCTTGTGGCCCAGCGAGACAATGTGATGAATCTTTCCCATCCACTTTTCCTGTTCCGTGACAGGATCCATCAACTCATAGGCAGAGAGCGAAGGCAAGCGAATTATGCGAATAGGAATGAAGTCCTGGAGTGTTTGGGAGGAATCGTCGTGGATAGTGAAAGCATCCAATCGATAGGTGTTCGAACAACGGACGCAGCCCCTGAAAGACTCATCCTGGTGACCTTGGATGAACACCTCGAAGGGCCATTCGTAGACTTTTCCAGTCCTTGATATTTCGGTCGGCCAACCTTCAGCAAGGAAAGAATCCCATTCGTGCAAGACCGATGCTTCCACTTTCGTTTCATCGCCTGATCCTGTTTTGTGATCCCTACACCATGTTAGCGCTGTCCCGGGGTAACATCTTTCGTCGCAACATACCAGATCGAGATTTGGCGGGACAGTTTTAGTTGAACTCCCCGGACACTGTCGCCCTCACGGACATCGAGTGTGACTTTTCCTCGGAGATACTGTCCAACGGCTTCCTCACCATGCCCACGAAGAAACACATAGTCGCATTCTGGTCTTAAAAGGTTTAGCACTTGATGTCACACTCCAAGCTTGGGTGTTACCTTATTTTGACACGGACTGGGGGTGTCCCAGTTATCCGAGCCAAAAGAGACCGCATGAAAGGATTTGATAAGGGAAATGCGACCTAGGCGTGAGGTCTCGCCGAGAATGAAACCGTAAAATGCTTCAACGTGACGTTGTAATCGGAAACGTGCTCGGTCTGGTGATCGCTCAAAGGTAGGGTAGTGTCGTTGGCCTGTGTTCTCAGTCAGGTGAAAGTGCGATGTGTTGATTCCAGTGTTTAAAATCATCTTGGGGTTAAAGCTATTTATTTGAGCCTCTAAACAGGAGAGTGGATAAGAGTCAACTCGTAGTTCAATTCTTCACCGTCTGATGATCTCCGTGAGTCTCCGATTGCTGTGGGGCCGTGACAAAGCTGTCGGAGTCGGAGATGTGTGGGGCTCTGCTCGGATCGGAGATGTGATCCTATCGGACTTTTGCAAGCTGACACGATGCGTTTTATGGTCATGGGGCGGTTACGGAAAGGACCACTGATGTTACTCTACCTACTATCTCATCAATCCACTATTTGTCGTAATCTATTACTAAGTTCCCAACTCATCCCACGATATCTTCCCGACTTCCCAAACACCCAAGCTGTGGGCGACACGAGCGCATTCCGATACTGACCCACGCCATGTCAACACGACCGAGCCGATCGATACATCGTCCTACAAACCCCTGAGACGAGAACCATGAAGACCACGGAAGAAGTTCTAGACGTTCAAGACCCGATGAATCGGCTTCAGTTGGCGACCCTTTGCCTTGCAAGCCTATTGAATGGCTTCAATGATGGGAGTTTGGGTGCCATACTCCCATACATGGAAAAGTAGTTACCTGTCCTCTTACTCCAGCTTCATGGAAGCTAACATTCTTAAAGAGACTACAGAGTCGGATATGCCGTTGTTTCACTTATCTTCATCGGGCAAGGCATCGGATGCCTATTCGCCGCAATATTCCTCGACGACCTATACCCGAGCCTCGGCCAAGTCGACGTGTTCAGGATAGCAAATATCTGTATTATTCTGGGCTTTCTCCCCATGGTGGTAGGAGTACAGTTCCCCCTGATCCCGATTGCGTTTTCCTTCGTCGGTTTTGGTGCAGCGATCAACAAGATTCTGGGCAAGACTCTTTGCTCCCAGTTTCCGAACCAGCCCTTTCTGTCCGAAATTCTCTATGGGTGCTATAGCATTGGTGCCGTAGCCAGCCCTCTTGTCGCAACAGCCATGGTGGCAACCGAAGAGACGCCATGGAATCGATTCTATATCATCAACATTGGTCTGGCCATCTTGGTTCTTGCCCTCTCTTCAGGGTCCTTTCGATGTCACAAAAAAGAACCGAACGCACATTCCAGAGGTCCGGAGATATCGGTACCGAGCATCACTATAGGAGATATTTCACATTCGCTTTGTACGCGAACAGTTCTACTTGGGGCTATCTTCATATTTGCCTATCGAGGCGTGGAAGCTTCTATATCCGGCTGGATCATTGCTTTTCTCATTGACACTCGCATGGGAAATCCTCAATTGTTCGGGTACGTGCTGGCTAGTTTCTGGGCCGGCATCGCCGTTGGCAGATTCGGCTCATCCGACGTCGAAGATCGATTTAGTCAAAATTCATTGATCTATGTCTCAGTTATTCTAGCATCTGGCTTTCAACTGCTAGTTTGGCTCATACCTAATGCCAAAGACATCACGATTATGGCGTTTGCTGTTGGAGCATTGCTCGGCCCCATCTATTCGCGGGTGTCAGCAATCTTTGTGTCTCATATTGAGGAGAAGGAGTCATTTAAGGCATTTATCACGATCACCGCGATTGAGGGCTTGGGGGGCGCTATTGCCTCTTTCATTACAGGTCTACTTGCTCAAGTTGTTGGTACCACCGCTTTTCATCCAGTCGTTCTCGTTCTGTTGGCCGTTTTGTTGGCCTGTTGGTTGGGGATCCCGAGTACAGATAAACATTGTGGACTAAATAGTTCGCTAAATAGGTAGTTTCTATGCTATACCGACGAAACGACAGTTTTCAACCGGTGAATAATGCTACTGTTATATTCTTTGTGATATTTCATCCCGGCCCTTGACGGAATAACTGCGCCAGAAGATAGTGTAATGTCACACTCAGGAGGAGCAATCACAGTCCAAGGGCTCCCACGACTATCGTTAGAGACAAAGACAGCATGATGTCCCTTACACTAGATTAGATTTAAGCTTAAATCATAACCTTTAGCGTGCTTTAAGGTCGTTCTGTTCTAGAGCCGACGCTTCGGGTCTCAAGTCGTGGACGCTAGCTAGTGTTGCGTAGTTGAGAAATTGTCAAGACTTGATCCTAGAGACGACACATTGTTTGCCCTTTGACCTTCATTGAAGTGTTCGCTTACGGTGTCCCCGAGAAATCAAGGCGCGGAACTTGTCCGTGGCGGCTCGCTCTCGGAGAAAAGCGCACTCGGACATGACGAGGGAGTTGTCGGAGATGCGTGCTGATCGGAGTTGGCAAGCTTCGGAGATGATGCTGGCCGAGTGACTGAACACGGCCAACAGTCTTGACAATTTGTGGAAATCCTTTAGTCAACATTGAAACAATCCCTGCATCGCACATATCTACCTCCGAGGCCCTGTTTCCTTAGTTGCCACTGTCGGCGTAATGAGCTTGGAGGATATATAACGAACAGGAAGAGGAGCATATATCCCTTCTGTCATTGTATCTTTGGATAAACCTAAAAATGGCAATCCCACATTGTTTCTCAACGAACAGGTGCCAGGCCTCTCGGTCCTCACCCAGCGAATTTGAACACAAACAAACGATCCAGCACGCACAGGTGCAGGCGGATGCTCCCACACATCTCACACGTGCCCTCTACCTTCCAATGCACACGCATAATACGTCCCATCTGCCTATATATGACATCTCCGAGAGGTACTTCGAAACACTGGGACCCTTTCCACTTGGTGGGAGGAAGTACAAGATTGAATTCTGCCTTCTCCTAAAACCCTGCGGTTATGACCCTGAAGATGACGTCCAATTCCTTGTGGACATGGGACCAACCGGTTTGCCGGCAACTATCAGGGAGCGATGCATCGGGCGTGACGCGATGGATGTTACAATGCAAGTTCTAGGCCATGAATTAGGGAGCAATTTTGCTCATTCTTCCAGATCTTCTTCCTCCAAAGTAAAGGGGATTACCCTGGCCATTCAGTCGCCTGCGGCTCGAACTTGGGTTGGAGCAAGACTGTCAGACACCAAACCTGCCGAACCAACCAAGAGCGGACCTACATGTTGCCCAAGTTTAGAGCTCAGCCTAAAAGCCCCCGACTCTAAAAGTCCAGGTGTATATCGCTCTCTCAAGTGGCAACTGCATATGAAAAACCCTGGATCGTTGCGTTACGACTTGATAGACCTCGAGCAGAATTCTTCAGATGATGACAACGGCTCTGTAGTGGCAATTTACCACCACTGTGGGTTTGAGAAAGACCTACACGCATCCTTCAGCGAAGGGGTTGTGCTACTTCCCGGGGTGCAAGATCCTCTCTTGGACATCACTATCATATCCTCACTATTATACCTCTTACACGCGGTCCGCAAGCAGGATATTGAAGTGAAGAAGTCACGGACAAAGTCTATTCTGAGAAAGTTTGTACGTTGAAGTCGTTTCCCAACACAAATATATGCACCAGGCGCAGTCAATTAGCCTGCTGCCAGCTTCAAGTTTTCAGCCAAAGGATCAGTTATCAAGAATGGGTTTGTACATCCTTCCTTGAACTGCCACCCATCTTTCTATGACTGACCATCTTTCCATGCCAACCACGCTACAATGAGTGCCAAGATCGCAACAACCAGTGACAGAACACCGAGAAAAACTGACAGGAAAAGTCCTATAATAGCCACCGTCAACGCATTCCTCTCCGAGGTATGTCTCTCGAACCATGCAACGAGAGAATTTGTAGGTGGCGGCTTCTTGACGACCTCGTATAGCTCAGCCAACCGGGGTCCCCAATACGTAAAAGAAAGGTCATCTGGAATCGGTCTCACGAACTCTACCCATGTTGCCTCGGGGTCAAATCCTTCCTTTTTGATTAGCTTCTTCAATAGCCTCATGGATCTCTTGTTTCCGATGTTCGCTACGGGAAAGAGAATGCAGTGGATGGTGACGAGTGTCTCAAAGAGTAATCGCGGAGGCAAAATTCCACTATCTTCAAGTCAGCCTCGTGTTATATCGTGTCCAGATTCTCTTACAGTTTCAAGCTTTCCTCGAAGGTGAGGTCAAAATCAACGTTCTTGTATCGCTTGATCTGACTCTGAAGGAACATTGTCTGGTGGAACACTTTGAGGACTCGGTCCTTTGGGTCGTATAGAAGATGGTCGATCAAGTTATTTGTGGGCTGGATCCTTATATTGCTCCTCTTGACCAGTTTCCATGCCTTCAGTGAGCCCCCATTGGGGACACTCCTCTTCTCATCCTGGCCGACAGTTGAAATTGGGTTTAGGGCGAAAGCTTTCTCCAAAAAGTCGGCGAACCCTTGGTTAGGTTCCCATTTTGCTCGCGTGGCAGTACTAGACTGGAATCCTTCGGAGTAGTAGTCCTTGGATGCGCAGTTGACCATGAACGCGGCACTAACGACTAACCTGGCCGCGTACTCCTTCTCTGAGGGTTTGGCATCTTTTCCAGCAAAGGCCACATCCAGAAAGTCATTGAAGGTCAATGTCGGGTTGCTTCTGAGTATTTGAACGCAGGAAAGGACGTCTTTGTGGGACTTCAAAACAGGGCTCTCGATCTCCGCAATGGCATGGCCGAACGTTGACGGGCTGAGAACTTCATTGTAGTGCCTAAAGAAGGCAGAAAAAATGGGGCTTTCCGAGGGATTATAGGAGGGAGCACCAAGAAGATCAGCGGCGAGCTTCCGCGTTTCTGCTTCGTTGCAAACTTGCATTCTAGGATGACTTCTCGAGGCCAGTCTCAGGCGTGGCCTTCGCTTCGATGGCGCTCTTAAGGAGTCGGGCGCAGACAAGGACGATGAGTGGCGCAATCAGGCTTGGGCATCGCCATCCACCACAGCCACCACTAGACGTGCTTGGCAAGTAGGCTGGGTTGATGTTGTGAAACAAATAGTGAGACAAGGCGAGACTCGCCCTGCATGGTGAGATCATTGGGCTTTTCAACCCCCCGGTCCGCGGGCTTTTGGTAATTTTCCCTCCAACATCTTCCCCCCGTCCATTGTCGAGCATCACGCAACACGGCCCTCGTATCTTGTTGTTTTATGTCTGCTTTCGCAGTCCCAATGACAGTAAATGGGGGCATGACTTTCTTCGAGGCTAGGACACTCCTAGACGCCCCCAAGAAACTGAAGAATGTCACCGCGACCCTCGTAGCAAGGTGAAGATTCTCAACACACGTTTGATAGGTTCGTATTCTGACCTCATGTTCCGTCTAGTGTATTTGGCTACCTTCCTTCGGAGCCCTCGCCGCCCTCAGCAAATGAAAGCAGTTCTTGTCATATCAATTCTACACCACAGCATTCCCAGGTGCAGACGCAACCCCTCCTTTCAGCAGACCTTGCCCAGATCACTGCACCTTTGGGAGAGGCGCAAAACCAAGAGCCAGCTACCACACCAGATGAAACGGAACACCAAGACCAAAATGGACCATTCCGAGACGCTGTCGAGCTACCCCATGTTTCACCCAAAATCTACGTCTATCCTCACAGTGGATCAGGTATACCCGAGTCGTTCAAATCCCGTTTCCGTGAGGTGGTGAATCTCTTCAGATTGAACACGGAGCAACACCCACCTCTGAAGCCCCATCTAGAGCACATTGACTATGAGCTCAGAATGTGTGGAACGTCGGTTGACGATGCGCATCCGTCAATTGTCGTTTTTTGCCGGCCCAGCGAGTTGAGCTGCTTGAGATCGCTTCTCAACAGCAAACACCTCAAGATGCAGTACTGTCTGCGAAAGTCATCACCAAGATATTCCTGGAAAGCCCGGCGGAAGAACCCTTCAACGATGTCGGATACATTCAAGCCCTTGTTCAATCTGTACTTTTGGAAAGCTCAGAGGCCTCGCATCCTGTACTCATGCGAGCGCTCGATGCAGTCGGTCCCTGTGCTCGTTCAGCCAGCTAAGAGCCCGTGTTCTAAGCTGACCATGTCAGGCAGTGTAGTCACTGTCCCGGATATTTCAGGAGGCCGGCACTTGACTTCGACAATTGGCTGCATTCTCCAAGTTGATTCGAAATTCTATGGGCTAACTGCCGCACACTTACTGCATCAGGGAATCAAGGCTCAGGGTCTCCACGGAATCAAAGTTCCAGCGCATGACCACTTGCAATTTGCTACTATCACACAACCAAGTGACCTGGACGCGTTGATTCTCGGGCCATATGTTTCTCTTTCTGAAACAGACCTGGATTACCACATGAACGATGATGAGGACGACGATTTCGTGGATGATGTCGAGTACCTTGACTTGGCAGAAGATGATCCAGAGACGCCTGTGCTAACCCCAGTTGCTAACACTCGAACCATTCCGCTTGAGGATGACCAAGTACGCAGAACCGCACTCCTTGCTTCTTCAAGTTGCTCGACATTATTTGAGTCCCGCAATGTCCCAGACAATGACTGGGCTTTGGTACCCTTGGTCACAGCAGAATCTAAGCTACCCAACGCCTTTTTCGACCCCAAGGACACATCTCGGCCGACTTTCTTCTCGAGCACCCAGGGCAGCTTACCTGAAAAGGAAACTCATGTCCTCATCGTTGCCTCAAATCATCGAGTGTTGCGGGGGCTGCTGCAGCCGGTCCCTTCCTTTTTAGGGGGCATAACACGCAAGGGGCAGGCCGAGTACTGGACAGTGGCCTTGTCTGGGGGGGAAGGTGAGCTGTGAGAGTTGCTTTGGGGTTGAGTCGAACTAATGTGAGACATAGCATTACATCCAGGGGACTCTGGTTCTATCGTTATAGGGGCCGACAGTCCAAATCTTGTGTTTGGGCATGTGGTGGGGTCAAACCCTCTCGGCGAAGTCTACGTCAGTCCACTCGAATTTACTATGAATCAGATCATGGACTTAATGAAGACGACCCATGTTTCTCTTCCAGAGCCACTCCAATTACTGAGTGGTCTTGCAACTTATTACTTAGAGAAAGGGGATGATTACGCCTTCGAGCTTTTGACCTACCTGGATACACTTATACAAACAACCGAACAGACACTAGACCGGTTCTTTCCAGAGTCTTGGTTTCTATTCTCTCAGCGACTTTATCTTTTGGAGGCTGTCAGACATAGCTTGCAGGGAGCCAAGGATTGCGAAAAGGTAAACGGAGTTGCATAGCTGAGTGAGGAACTTGCCACTAACCCGGCTCCTGAGCAGATTCGAATACTACGAAAGTTCTCGTCTGATTATTTGGGGAAAGATTTGAGTTTGAACTCGATCTCCGTGGCGAAATCGACTGCCGATAGCATATCGCCATTGCCCGAGTGGATCTTCCGACAAGAGAAACAACCTTACAAGCCTCAAGCCTCGTTGGACGAGCCCAGGTTCGATGTTAGCGGACATGGTCCCTTGCGGACTTTTGATGTCTTTGCGCTCATCGTCAACAAGATGGTTGGGACAGGCATCTATACTACCCCTGCTTCCGTCTTTCTAATGACAGGCAACAAGATTCTGACACTGAGTCTATTTGGCCTCGGTTTCTTGTACTCCCTGGTCAGGTGTGTGCTCCTATAAGTTTATTAATCCCACGACAGTGCCAGAATTGGTTGGAGGGTGGACTGACGATAGACAGCATGATGATTTATCTCAACTTTGCCGAAGTGTTACCATTTAACGGCGGCGAACTCGTCTATGTTGGTTGCACACCGCCTTAAGCTTGTCCTTCCCGCTAACACCAACTACAGCTCGACGAGATGACCTCGCACGTGTCCAAACCCACGAGCGGACCGACAGCTCGTGCCTCAACGACTGGATCTTTTCAGGGGCCAAGGCTAAGTAAACGAACAAACGCCGTGCTACGAGCTCTCGATACACGATCATTCATCTCCCCGGCGCTCAAAGAGAAAATGACTTCGTTGATAAGAAGATTTCTAGGTGATGGACTCTTCGCGTACATCACCTATTCAATCGCCTTCATCTTCTTCTTCAACTCCGGGACCAACAGCATGCAATTTGGACGCTACGTCCTTCTCTGTATGCAAGACAACAACAAAGATGTGACCTCAAGCTCGAAGGACATCAACAAAGATCTCATGCAGTTCATCGGTATTGTTGTTCTCTCCATCATTTGTCTTCTGCAATACTTCAGTCCAAAATTCGGCCGCGGTATGAACAAAACACTTGCCGTTATCAAGCTTGCCTTCCTAGTGGCCTTATTCATCGTTGGCATCGCCGCCATGAGTCGCGATGTCGGCATGAACAGATCCGAAGACTGGTATATCTGGCATGGGAATGATGGCAAGGGAAGTGACATGACATTTGCAAAAGCCTTGCTTTTAGTCCTCTTCAGTTTCCAAGGTTGGGAAAACGCGACATTTGTCAGTTTCGCTGCCCCGTCAACACCATGTATACCACTGACATGCTCTGCCTCTAGGTCGCCGGCGAGATACCCGCTAACAGACAGCATGTCTTGAGGCAGGGGTTTATTGCTGCAGTCTGTACTGTTGGCTGTTTATATCTTCTCATTGTGGCTGTCTTTGTAAGTACTGTTGTTGATTTTACAGGGTGCATACTGATATTGGAAGCTTCACGGTATTACCTGGGTTGATGTCACAAACGAGAGTAGGAATGCCGACTACCCTGCGATGGTAAGTCAACCAAAACTAAAACTTCCGTCAGGGTCCAAAACTAACATGCGCCTCTAGCTCACTGGCGGCAGTATGGGTGCCAGACGGACCTGGGCCATCATAGCTGCCATTTCCGCCTTCGGAAGCCTCAATGCTATCATTTACACAGTTTCAAGGGGTAATCTAAGATCTCAGTACTGGCCTTATTTTATAATACTGACATGGCTGTCAGTCAAACAGGCCATCGGCCAGGCCGAGATCCTTCCATGGTCTCGATACTTGAAAAGGGATCATATCCGTCAACAAAGCCATTCCGCGCTCGAAGAGGACGCTTTTCTTCATAAATCACCTCAGGGTGGGCTGGCTGTCCATTGGATAAGCAGCGTGGTCCTCATCTCGGCGACGGCTAATTCTCACAGCGTGATGGAGGCAGTTTTTATCCCAGGCTATATCCAGACATATATCCAGTGTTTCTTTCTAGGTATGTTGCCCACTCTCCACTGAGCTGATAACTGACGTCCACTAGGTGTACTCAGTCTGGGTTTCTTTCACCTCAAGTCTCGCGAGGACGCGCTCTGGCCAAAGGGCCATCCTACTAGGAGACAGAAGAGGGGCAGCATTGCCCAAGCCTTGCTGGTCCCAGCTATTCTCTTGTATGCCGCTGTTAACATGGCCATCCTCGTCACCAACGCCATGCCCCGGTACTTGGTGGGTCATGGTGAAGACAGCGATTCCACCGGCTACATGTTTCCGGTGTTGCTAGGCGGATTATTGATCGTAAGCACGGCCTACTACATACTCTTCTTTGGGGCTGCTCCTCGGAGTTACGAGCCGGTACAAAACGAGAATTTCGACATGCACTTATCAAGCTTCGAGTGGCCCGAACCCGTGAAGGAGGATGGTATTCTAGACGCCCAAAGCCGATGGAATCTCATGAGATGGGCCAACGTCCAGTGCGAGATTAGGAAAGACTATACTTACGACATGGAGCTTGAACGGGTCTTTAGATTTGGGAGACGATGGAGGGCTATCTATTCTGTCCCTGGCGACCCGTCCTACGAGGTAAGTACACGACAGGATACAAGCGTGAAGGCTTAAGAGCTAACCGTCCATCTAGCCTCCAGCTGGTGAAGATTCTTCAGCCACTCCCCCAAAGACTGTCACCCTCCCCATGTTTTTGTATTGGCTCTTCGGTGGTACACGCCTTACATTGAAATGGAGTTCCGATGATATCATGATTGAGTGGGTGAAAGAAACGAAGGAGGGATTTCATAAGATGACCAGAAAGTTGAAGACAAGGTTATCCGACGGCTTGGAAAGGCCGGAGAGTCAAGAGTGATGGCGCTGGCTTGAGGCAAGTGGAATGTTTTATGCGATAGTTAGGATTTGAAAGGATGCATTAGAGTGGAGGTAAGGTAGGAACAAAAGGTGTCAAGGAACTTTGGGTAAAGCAAATATATCGTGGATCTTCGGCATGTACAGTTTGAATCACCGCTTAGCTGCTTAACGATCCATGTACATGTTCAATCACTCTCGAGCCCCTTTGCCCAACTCTCCTCTTCCCAGAACACGGAGGGATGGCTGTTACCGAGCCAAAACCAGGTCTAGTCTTGCAGTTAGGCATCACCAAGGCAGCGGACGCGGAAGTTACCCGTGGAAGTCTCAGAGTCAAGAGGAACCCAGATAGATCCAGAGTCTCCACTGGGTTGGAACTTGCCCGCATAGTAGTCGAACAGGGGGAACCAGACGACCACGCCAGACTGACTGCCCTCGCACTCAATGGGGATCTCGATGCTTGTGCCGCTGGTAACGGAGTAGCTAGAAGACACCTCAAGACCAATCTCAGCTGTCATGACATCGAAGAGTGAGCCCCCGAGGCTGACGGAGGCTGTGATGCCAATAGTTTCAGTCTTGCTCGTGGAGGCGACCCATTTACCGCCGTTGGGGAGACGGTCTGTCATCTCAATCTGTGCTCCAGGTCTCTCGACACTTTTACGGCGGTTGGTAATCTCAAAGCTGTCATCATCCTGTTACGCCTGTTAGCGTTGATCCAGCTGAAGACTGAGTCAGTGACTTACCCGAGCGTGCAAAGCGTGCTTGGCTTTCTGCTCTTCCTCAATCTGTTTCACCTCCGCCTCATTCTCCTCCAGAGTCATGACCTCCTCAGTAACACCTGCAGACGCCGCCTTCATAGCAGTCATTTTCCAGTCTGTGTTGGCCCTAATGGCAACCTCGGTCCAAGGCTTGGGCTCGGCGGGAGACTCATAACCGCCACCATCGTCGGGCTCACAGTAGGAGATGATGGCGCTGGTACGTCGTCCCCATTCCTTGCTGGAGTCACAAACTTCTTTGTCTTCGTTGTTGCAGAAGGAGATGCGACAGTTGCCTTCACGGAAGATGCGACAGGCGCGTTGATTGACGCAGACGTCACGTTCAGCCCCGTTGCCGAAGTAGACGTTGCCGTCAATGATGCTTCGGCCTTTACATGAGTCAGTAATCAAACTCCATAGTTCAAGAATGAGTTGTCATACAGTCTTTGTATGACGGCTGAATGAGTCCGTTACATTCAATGCCAGGCTTTGGGCGAGTTCCATCAAACTCGCCGTCAGACTGGGGCATTGGAAATCCCGAGGCGAGACCATGAGTCATGACGAGGAAGGCAAGGGAGGTCTTGGAGAAAAACATGATGAATAATCAGTCTTTCTGCCAGTTAAATAAAGGGGGCAGGAGGTGCTAGTGAGTCGTTGTTTGGTTGAGATGGTTCTGAGCGCTGAAGATGTCTTGCTGTTTGCTTGTTGAACGAAAACCATTCTCACAGAAATCGAACCTTTTTTATACTCGATAGGGATCACCCCAAAATGACCTCTATCGCATCGTTTCTCCCAAACCGTCCCATCATCTCTTCCTCGTCTGTTTCAACGGTCATCCTCCACAGACGTCAAAGAGACATCGTGGGATCCTCAATGCCTTGATTTCCGAAGGATGAGGATGCATTCACGAGTATAGCCTCCTATGACGATCTTGTTGGTCGTTATTCAGACGGTCGGGGACTCGGAGAGGCCGGATGCCAAGGTGTGAGATGTTCCTTCAGAATCCATTATAGACAGAGTGTCGACAATCTGTTGAGAGGATTCTCCTTGGCAAGTGTCTGCATAGGATATAATAGGATAGTTATATTGAAAGTCTCCGCAAGTTGGAACGATACTGCCTCGTTAAACTGAGACATGCAACTTGGCTGTCAAGGGGAGCAGCTATGCGAGAGAAGAGGGATTTGAGGCAGCCAAGACCCTGTGCTGACTCGTTTCGAGTAAAAGGTTGTTGTCCTCTGGGTCCTTTCAAAAGTTCTTGGATAATTTCATACAGGCCTTCCCGAAACTGAAGACAATCGCGATGATCCGATGATTCCGATGACCTACATCGACGGCTGAGCCAACACAACAGCACGTGGGCTAGCAGGAACGTGAGAGGCTGACTTTGAAGATCCTTTGTTGTCCCTTTTCCTAATCCCTCACTTCTAATATGATGTCATGGTTACTGGATTTGAAAGGCCCTATGCGGTGAAGAGTGCTAAAGGGGAATATTCATCGCCGATTCTTCTTCTTTGAGAAGTAAGCGACAGGCAACTGAGACAGGAGAGGGAATAAACATGACACTTGTCACGAATCCTTGTCCATAAAATAGTCACGGGGAATTATGTGATCGGCACAAGCATTCTCGGAGACTTATCAACGCTATCTAGGTTTCCAGAAGGATGTTGATCCAGCGCCTCGAGCAGGACCATTCGATAGCTACAAGGAGAGTTACTTGAGCGCATGAAGAAACAAAAGACTATGAAACACATGATTAAGCTCTTTGTTTTGACTTCCGACATTCCTACTCGGTCACAAACAGCCTCCATGTCGTCAGCCAAGATAACCCAGCCCCAGATGATCCATCTTTAAGAACCCTGATGGCCACTTCCAAGACATCACAGTGGGACGATCACCAACACGCATTTCATGCGAGGATTGAGCTCTTCCATAGAAATGACGGAGATGCCTATGCCAAGAGCAAACAGGAGCTGTGTTGGTAGGATCATCGCTGTTTGGATGGGTTGGGGGGGAATTGTTGGTCGCAAGGGAGGCTGGGAGGCTACATAAGCTGAATCAGAAGGGAGAGACTGCACCTTCATCCTCCAACACAATTCCTATTTTTTCCCCTGACGTTTCTATAGTCATGATTCTCTCACAACGCTTCCTTCTGGCCGCAGCGGCATCTATTTGCATGGTGCTGCCTACTCAAGCCCAATGTCCTGCTTCAATTAAGAAAATCAACGATGGAAATGTCACGTTCAACGCGACCGGAGATACCTCAGTCACGTTTGTCAACAAAGATCCTTGGTATCTTTCCTTGACCATCGAAGATTCTCGTCGAGAAAACACTCGTTACGGCTCAGAATGGAACACGCTGCAAGACTTGGGCGTCTTTCTTAGTGTACCAGAGCCGTTCATCGGCACAAGGGATGGCAATCGGACTCAAGTCTGCATGTACCGAATGGAAGGTCAAAATGCGACATCTGAAGCCGAAGACAGCAGCGCAAGGCTGTCTTGCAACGGTATACTGAGTGAAGATTGCCAAAAGGCGTTGCGAAGTGTGTCAGCCCCGAAGGATGGGGAATGCCCATCAGCTCCATCGAACGTGGCTGGGGCGTGTGGAGAGTCGATCAACATCTGGACTTGTGAGTTGTCCCGTGTTCATTTTGAGTACCTCGGCGGATACTAATAGTCACTTGTTAGCCGTTCCTCTAAACTTTTCAGCTTCCAACTGCTCAATTGATGAGCTTCCAGGAGTAACTCTACCCAACGACTACGAGACCTTTCAACTATCCGGAGGTGGCCTTGTACCTCCAGATGCTGACAAGGACTCATTCGAGGTTTATGACTTGCGCGTCCAACAACCCATTCCGGTCCTTCTGTCAGTGCGACTTCCTGACGGCAAATCGGCTGCTGAAGTCATATGTCTGGCTCCAAGCAACATCACGCAGAGCAGTCGTAAGCCGGAGGCAGAGTTTCCGCCTAATGCTGCGGTTAGCTTGGATCCGAGAAGGGCTTTCTTGTTTGCAGTGGCAGTCATATGTGTTGTCGGACTGGTTCTAGTGCCTTGATAGAAACTGAATGATGATACTCCGTCTTGTAAAACTCTTTAGCCATGTCGGTTTCCAATGAGCTCATCGGGCTTAGTTTGGGCCTTCCTCATATATTTGGGCGCCAAATCTTTCTCTTCGACTACAGAACCTTATGTAGTCCCCTAAGGGTATTCCCCAAAGTTCAGTAAATGCAATCCAATGCCACTTCCGTCCCGCTATGATAGATGCCATGGCGGTCGTGTTCCGCCAATAAGGTCTTCAGCAAGTCTCGAGTCGATGTTTCATCTGTCCAAATGTTGCCAAGCTCTTATAGGAAGGTCAATCCACTCGCAACTAACTCTAGCCGCTGTCAACAAGGATCCGCGAGAGCCTCAATGGCCCGCCAACGATACCAACGTTACACGACGAAGATCATATCCACATAAAGACAAGATTCCTTGCAACGTTGACCCTAGAAATTGACGTGCAACCAAGGATTGTGGTTCGTATTGCAAATCGATTCCCAACCGACTGGTTCCTTTGTATTAAAATGCCGTCGTTGCCGGATATCGGTCTACTTATATCAAACCGTATTTTAGCCTATTGGACCGGGTCGGAACTTCTGTGCACTTCGACATGCCCCAGTTATATTGCGCCATTTGCCTCTTTAACCAGCGTCGTATCTTGATGTTGATATCGCGTGTTGGTTTGCTCCTAAGCAGAAGTTCCTCATGATATTAATCGGGAAGGTTACGATTAGTTCAAGATCCTTCAAAGCACGTTGGTCGCGTATGTTCATTCTTTAGGGCATGCGCCGCTTGTTTCGATCGTGTGTCACGCCATTTTAATCACGAACTCAACGGTTGTACAAGTTCGGCCCTTTTGATGGGTCCGATGTTTGACATGCTGGAAGTGAAGTTAGATCTGTCGATCGTACTTATAGAGTTACCTTGTCCCATTTGCGCCGTTTTGCATTTTCTAGATCTGCAACTGTAAACGACACAGACCATTGAATCTCATGCCTTTCTGAACGAACATATATCTACCTTGATCAACAGGTAACCATGCCGAACGACATCAGCCCAGATGGGGGCATAAAGCCCACTGCTATTGCAACCACGAAGGGCGCATATGCGCCCGAGGAACCGTCCTCGCCGGACATTTCCTCCAAGGATGACCAGGATCACCATGTCCACCAACTCCACGAGGAACACGATGAAGATACAGTTTATGTTAAAGGACATCCCGTTATTCGAAACGGTATGATATGTACTGTATTTCCCTTGGGCCCGCTGTTAACACAGATGAACAGGCATGGATGTATCCAAGTACTTGATTTC
Organism: Fusarium floridanum; assembly: GCA_003947005.1. Classification (NCBI taxonomy): domain Eukaryota; kingdom Fungi; phylum Ascomycota; class Sordariomycetes; order Hypocreales; family Nectriaceae; genus Fusarium; species Fusarium floridanum. Next base: position 58,534 of record NKCL01000016.1, on the reverse strand, counting down.
GGACCGTGATGATGGGGATCCCGCCTTGACCTTTCGAGCCATTGTCCTGGGATCCCTCTTCACAGCCCTTTCTAGCGTCATTACGATGCTCTACGTTTTTAAACCAACTCAGATGCAGGTTTCTGCAGTCTTTCTCCAACGTGTGTTGTCTCTCCCCTCGTGACCTCTCGAAGTCTAACACAGGCCTCCATGTAGTTCTTGTTTATATCTTCGGCCAAGCCTGGGCCCTTGGCACTCCTCGCCCCGATCGATTCAAATCCCCCTTGATCCAGCGCGTCCTTCGATTCCTCAACTTTGGCCAACCTTTCAAAATCAAGGAGCATGTCGTTGCCGCTCTAATCGCCTCATCCGGAAACAATGGCCTGTCTGGAGTCGAGGTCTACGGCGTTGAACGACTATTCTACAATCGCAGTGTCACTGCCCTTACCGCCGTTCTTGCAACTTTTTCTATCTCCCTATGTGGATTTGTCTTAGCAGGAGTACTACGACCTTTAATTGTCTATCCTGCCGAGATGGTATACTGGTCGACTCTGCCGCAAGTGGTTCTCTATCAAAACCTCCACTTCGATCAAAAGGCCAACAGAGACCGTCTAATCAAGTTCGGCTGGGCTCTCGGCATTGCTGCCGTTTGGGAGATCTTCCCAGCCTATGTAATGCCCTGGCTTGGCGGTATCTCCGTCTTTTGTCTTGCATCGATGAAAGCACCCGAACACACCCGCACCATCTTCTCCACCATCTTTGGAGGAGCTTCTGGTAACGAGGGCGTGGGTCTTTTCAACATCTCTCTGGATTGGCAGTATATCCAGAGTCAGTTCCTATCACTCCCTCTAAAACAGCAGCTCAACACTTGGATTGGGTATTTCTTCTGGTACATTGCAATGCTTGCTCTGTACTACGGGAATGCCTGGAACGCAAAGAAATTCCCCTTCATGTCGACATCTCTATTCCACGAAAACGGTACCAGATTCGATAGTACATCTATTCTCAATAATCACGGCACCATCGACTTTGACAAACTCGAGCAGATTGGTCTGCCTTATATGACGTCAAGCACGGTCTGGGGCTACTTCACAATGAACTTGGCAATCGGCGCCCTGATTACGCACGTCATCCTCTTTTATGGCAAGGACATGCTTCTAGCATGGAAACAGGCCCGCAGCAGGACTCAGCCTGATCCTCATTACCAAGGCATGCTCAAGTACAAGGAAGTTCCTATGTGGTGGTATATCGCACTCTTTGTTCTTTGCTTCATTGCCGGAATTGTGGTCACCACGAAGGGCGAGACAACTCTTCCGGCTTGGGGCTTTGTTGTTGCCCTTCTTCTGGGCGGTTTTATCGCCCCCTTCTCTTGCATTCTTTACGGACTCTATGGAACAGGGGTTGGAACCAACGCATTATCAAAGATGATAGGCGGTGTTGTCCACCCCGGTCGGCCCCTTGCAAATCTGTACTTTGCCAGTTGGTCTCACCAAGTCATTCTCCTGGCTGTCAACCTTTCAAACTGGCTCAAGGTCGGACAGTACACCAAAGTCCCTCACAGAGTCATGTTTGCCACGCAAGTCTACGGAACTCTTCTGGGCGCAGCGCTCAACTATGTCGTCATGACCACAATCGTTAGCAACCAGAAGGAGATCCTTCTAGACCCAGTTGGCAATAACGTTTGGAGCGGCTCGACTATGCAGAGTCTCAACTCTCAGGCTGTCACATGGGCAATGGCGAAGCAGGTCTATGGCGAGAATGGGCGTTATCTTATCGTTCCTCTCGGTCTGGTTATTGGTCTCGCCCTTCCCTTTGCGCATTGGGGTGTCATCAAGGTATTCCCACGCGCTAAAGACTGGCCTATTAACACAGCCTTTATTGCTTCATACTCTGGCGCCACGACCTACTTTGGTATCACGTCTTGGATCTGGTCATCCATCGCAGTGGGTATCTTTTCTCAGGTCTATCTCCGACGTCGGCTTCCCAACATTTACAACAAGTATAACTACCTCATCGGTGCGGCTTTGGATGGAGGATCTCAGATCGTCATCTTTATTCTGTCTTTTGCTGTCTTTGGTGCCAGTGGAAAGGAGACACCCTTTCCAACTTGGTGGGGAAGACCAGATGGAAACCCAGATCACTGTCTGTAGATGAGCAGGCTTCTGACTAATAGTCAGCATAGGCACAGTAGACGTTGAATCTGTGGGTATAACGATTTATGGATGATAGGGTATGTCGATGTCGGGGGTTGACAAATCCATATGCGGCTTGTTGGGGCACCTGAAGGGCAACGGGGACAAAGTAGAATCGATTCGTATGCCATATATCCCCCACATCCAAGAGTCACCTCATCAACTGCAGAAGGTGGCATCAATATACGTGTCACAGGTGAAAGTATGCTCACTCAACCTTGACAACCAGGATGTGGCTGACCAGACTGGAAGGCGCCGCATAGTCGAGTCAGCCGCCGAGTTGTGTCTAACGGCTTATCTAAATGATTGGCTACTATTGACAAGGGGTTGCACAGGATTAAAGCACCTATTCATACAGTGCTTTTATAAGGTGAACACAAAACTCGGCAAGCTTATTCCTTGCACATAGACTGCCATGTCGTTGATTGGGAGGTCGCCTCTACGGTACAATTTCTTGCAGACCTAGGCTTTCTTTGCAGACTTTGTCGGTCCCGTAACCAACCTGGCTGCGAAAGGGATAGGCCATGCAAAGCTATCTATAGGATCCTCTGTTACTTCTCCTGAAGTTATCAGATCAACAATGGCAACGCCGATGTAGCCTCCGATGGCTGTGAGAACATGCCACCTGTTTCCAGTTAGCTATAAGGATAAAAAAACAAATGAGTAACCGTAAAACCTACCATCCGTGCAGTTCCAGGAGAAAGGCAACAGGTATGCCAATCGAGCGTCTCGCGTCAATCAGATGATGGCATGCCCAGTCGTCTATCAGCCAGACAATGTAGCCGAGGAGGAAGAAGCCTGTACCGGCGTCAATCGTATTCCTCAGCTTAATACCGAACAAGAGAACTTACCGCCTCCAAGCAGTGCAACATTTCGGACTGCCCTCCTGATTTCTGGGTCTGGGACTTGCTGAGGAATCAACTTGAGATTGTGAGTAGCAATGATGTAGACGCCCATGCCAAAAGTTGAGGCATGTAACAGGAATTCATCCATGACCATGTGGGTTACCATGACGATGGTGAACAGTGAGCCAAGGATTATTCCTATCCACTTTGTCCGCTGTGGGCTTGCTTTGAAGGTGAGGAGGCGATATATGAGCGGCGTCGTTAGGAGATGCATCGACAGCTCATCGGCTATCAAAGAGTCAGAAGGGATGGCAACCACGGAGCTTGAACTCAACCTACACATCTGAGTGTGGTACTTCATCGTCATATGGTATCCAGCTGAGCATATACCCACGCCGATTAGGCCACAGTATGAAATCCATCGTGGTACCGTAGCGGAATTTGAAGATCGGGACAAGCCATAGATGCCGTAGGCGACTACACGGTGTGAGCGAGTTGTCTACGGATTTTGGATGGGACCGACGGACCGAAGGTGAGACTGCTCAGGGTGTTTACGAATTCAGCGATGTATCGTGTCACGACATAATCCTGGGTGGGTGAGATGTCATGTTAGAGCTCTATCTTGATGATGAATTGCGTGAATGCCTAGATCAAGTACCTCCTCGCAGAAGCTGTAGACACAGGTTAGCAAAGCCACAATCTAAGTGGATGTAAGTACCTACTTCAGATATGAAGTCTGAGGACCCCAAAATGGTGTCGCCATGGCCGTCTCAACTCCCGAAGAACCCGTCGCGATGGGGTTTGTTTTTGCCACTTTTTTTCCTCAAGGGCTACGTAAACCATTTTATACGCGTGCCCCGGACCAGCCGGCAAGGGCACCAAAGACACAATTATGACGTTGGGCGGTGGCTTGCAGCAGAAAATCTGCAAGACCTCGGGATAGATGGACCAATGAGAGACTAGGGAATTAGACACATATCTCACAGTCTGCAAGAAAAAATGCCGAGTGTTCCGGTGCACAGCTTGTCTGCGGTATTTTGACCGAGTTTCTTATTTACGACGTGTCCTTTATTGGATTACACAATTCTTAGAGATGGAGTTTTATCTTGATGAGTCTACTTGCTTGTTGTCAAGTTGGAATTTGTTGACCTCTCATAAATCTCATCGTTATCTTCCCCGGAAAACTATTCCCAGGGTTTGTCCAATTGAGAGAAGTGCCAAGAGTTTAGACGCGTTGTACCCTTGCACATTCACGTGAAACCGAGTTGTGTGTGTGTGTATTACTAATGCTATGCAATCTGTGTGCAAGGGTAGATAAGGTTGCATTAAAAACTCAAGGTTCTCCAGGGTAAATATCAACTTCAACAACAACTTCAACCCGCAGAGTTAATCGAGACAGGTTATACAGGGGACATTTGGGGAATTAGGTACGAACATTTTCCAAGTGGTCATTTTGTTTCTTTCAGGATGAATAGGCTTCGTGCCACACGCCGGCATCACGTTGTATGCGGATTGGATGTGTGGACAAATACACGTGTGAAAATAATCATAGAGCTTCAGGCAACACAAGAATCACAACAACTGGACATCGATCCGGAAGCTCTCCCAGAAATCCAGTTCCTTAAATCCCTTTGCTCCACCCATGTAAGAAAGAGAAGTATAACCGACACGCTCATACATGGCTCCTTTAATACGAAGTAAAATGCCCTTCTGAACCCTTCCAAGGAGAACAACGAGGATGTAAAGATCCTCTTGAGTAGTCGGCTCCAAATCCAGCGTATCATAGGTATAGTAGGCGTTGAATTGTACTCCTGAAACCTCAAAATCGTACGAAAGGTACTCTCCTTGCTGATACTGCCCAGGTTTGAACCTTAGAAGGGGGGCATTAACCTGGAGCATCCTCTTCTTAGGCTGATGAAAGTCGAGGGGATCCTGAATGGTTGGGAACCCTCCAAAATTAGCACACTCAACCCAGGGTTTAGTCGTATCAGTGATGATGACGCCTAGATCAGATTGACATGATGCCCATGACCAACTGGGGAAGTAATCCAACTTCTTCCGGGCATCGTTCTCGGGATCAGCTTCCCACATGATTCCCCAGGAGATGTGACTACTGAACACACCACCAAAGTACTCGCCTCCGTGTATAGACGCAAGTCGGCTCCCAAGTCCGTGGACAGCAACGAGACGATCCTTGGCGAAAGAAAAGTCCTTGGAACTGTACTCGTGGATGTAATCCATCCAAGGCTCCCACGGAAGACCCCAACCTACACTCGGGCCTTGAAAGCCATGAAACACGCACGAGTTGGAGATTCTGGGATCAGTTGCGAATTCATCACATCGGCTGGAAAACTCGGATCTAGTGGCATTGTCACCGACACAGTTCCAGAACACACCGTTTCTGGACCAATAGATAATTCGGCGGGCCAAGAGACGCTCTTGAAAACACCATCCTCTTTTGAGAAGCGGTGATGCGTTGAATTTATCTGCCAGACTTCGCTTTGGCGGTGGGAGATGGATATATTCGTTAGTACGCGAGTCAAAGCCGATGACACAGCTGGTGGTTGAATACTGGTGTGCTGGCCGTGGCACGAACAGCCCCGTGCTGCTATCCGGGGCACCGAGTGCTGAGATGAGGCATGCGGCGTTGGTGTAGTAGGCACCCATCTTTGGTGCTTCGGCTTTGAAGTCGTCTTGGTAGTTGTCGCCAGCATGAGATTGAATGATGCAGAGTGCATCAACCCAAAGATATCGAAACCCGAGAAGTCGGGTGACCTTGATGGTATCTTGGATAGTCTTTGGCAATATTGCTTCATCGATGTGCTTTAGACGATTGGCTAGATTCGCCCGAGTGGTCTTCGCTGGATCGTTGCCACTGCCCCAACAATAGCTAAGAATCAAGTACCTGACCTGCTCATTTTTCGGAAGCATTTGACCAAACTCGTCTTCCAATATGATGAGCTTAGCTTTGGGATCTTGGCCAACTCCGACATCGATCAAGCGTTTGGGCATGGCGCCGATTTCGTCCATCTTGAACTTGTGCTTGCACTTTAGATGAAGTCGATTGCCGTTGAAACAGTCATTGAACCATGGCTTTATCGAGTCTCGCACGAGGGTTTCTAGATCGTCGTCTGCCGTTTCTGGTAAAAACGCTGAATGCCATCGGTCGGGACCAGTGAAAAGGTCTATGGGAGTTCTCACATTTTGGTGACGGCGCAGGACCAGGCTGATCGTCCGACTCAGGCAGCCAGGTGGCGGATTTAGACCTAACCAAGGCTTCAAAGACCTCGTGGCGATAGTCATCGCCAATCTGGAAGTGAATGTCGATAACCCTATGGAACCAAAGCTTGCACTGACCACTGGGGAGCTGGTCTCGGTCTGATAGCCAGTGGAGGACACGGGCTCTGAAGTTGATGCAGAGGCTACATCCAGCGGCAGCAGATGCCTCTAAGGCGACAGAGGAGTCATGGTGGTCAAGATAGAGCGCTAAATCCCGCTCTAAAAGCGCTTTCTCGGGATTTAGCTCCCACTGTTGGCAGTCCCATGGAATGGCTCGGCATTTGAGACATCTCCATTCGACGGTTTGAACCGACTCTGATGAGTTTGTCATGCTGGCCAGTCTTTCGTGATTTGTGAAAGATAGGGGGATGACTTTAGGAACACTGTCTTGACAGGTATGTGGGAATCAGGCTGTGCCAGCCTTCCCGGCCCTGCCACCCTAAGCTAAGCCAACTGATTGCCATCATCAAATGCAAGTGAGTGACACAAGGCGTAATTAGTATCTCAGCCCCAAAATGCCAAGGCACTACTGTTGTCAGAACTCTCACAGTTGCGTGATGCAGGCCAGTAGGTAGGGGGGTGAAAAGCCCACTGGATGATCAGCACATATATGGAGCCTTCTATGAAGTAATAGTGGGAGGGGACAGGGGAGTAAAGAAAACGACTTTTGAGTCGGGACAACTATGCTATTAATTAGTCGGTCGTTTGTATATCTCGATTATGAAAGGGGGTTCTGGTGTCGTGATGGACTTGTTTGTGTTCACTGAGAGTTTGGTGATTAAGCGACGGAGACAATGTTATCATATTATGAAAAGGCAAAACGCGACCTATCATAGATTCTCTTAGTTAATTACAACCTCAGCTTAGCCACCGATTAACTCCCCTCAACCCTCGCCTCTGGTTGTCGTTTCAGTGCAGTCATGCCATACCAAAGAGTAAAGATCCGCGTTCGGATAACCATCCTTGTCTTTTAACGAGCGAATCCCCGACGAACACGCCTGCGAGTGAGGCCTCAAGAGAGTCCATGATTGTGATTGGATTGAACCCCTGCAACCTGCAAGTTGCGTTTAGGCACGCAACATCTTACTCGCCCCGCTCTATCAGCCGCACTGTAACCTTGGTGGTTTTTCCCTTGTAACTTATTTTCAACCTGCCCGCTCTCTGGGAACAGAACGAAAGCCCAAGAAAAACGCTTCTTCGTCGAAACAATGGCGGAGGCTATCGGGTTGGCCGCGAGCGTGGCAGGCCTGGTTTCTCTGGGCCTGTCGGTATGCAAGGGCCTGGCCACTTACTACGACAACTACCAAAGCGCGGAAAATGAGGTGAAGCTGCTTTGCGAAGAAGTGAACGATCTCGCCCTGATACTCCAGGTAAATTCGATTCAACTACAGATAAACCTTGTATTGACTGGTCGAAGAGTTTTGAAGACGCCCTGAAAGACAGTGACATGAGACTGAAGTTGGAGTCATCAGCATCCACTCGACCCATCAATATCTGCATGGGTAAGATGGTCCTATCTCAGCTTTCAGAGTTTAAAATTGTGAGCCTTGAGCTGAATTCTTGACACTAGAGAGAATGACCGAGCTGGACAAGGAACTTCAGAAGCTCGTGAGTTCCGGAAAGGACGATAAGCGATCTGCGCGAAAGTTCATGTCCAAGACCATGAAAGCGCTGTATCCGTTCAAGGAAGAGACGCTCCAGAAGCTACGGTCTAATATCTCGAGGACTAACGAGATGTTGCAACTGGTGGCAAGCACAGTCTTGATGTATGCTGACCACATCCAGTGTCACTACAGCCATTTGTGAGATTCTTGCTAATTCTTTTCATTGTAGTCGCCAGAATCATAAGATGCACGACAATATCAACCAATTCTACGAGAAGGAAGACTCTAGAGAGATAATGCGATGGCTTGATCCTCCAGATCCTTCACACACTCATGCAACGGCCTCTTCTAAACGCGGCGAAGATACAGGTGCCTGGTTCATCAACAGTCCTGAGTTTTCTTCCTGGATATCCTCCCCATATTCTGTACTGTGGGTGTATGGTAGTGGTAAGTCAAGCATGAGGCTTGCGCCGACTATCTTTGATTCACTAACCTCGGATTCTCTTTACTCTATCTTCAGCTGGACGTGGCAAGACTGTTCTCTGGTAGGCGTTCTTGGTCTATAGGTTTATTGTGCAGCGGTACCTATACTAATCTCGGCAAAGCTCAACCATCATCAACCACCTGTTACAACATTGCGAGGACAAGCCAACGTCGGGAGTTGCCTACTTCTACTTTGACTACACCAATGCTTCGATCTCGCAACACCACAACAGGCTCCTCCGATCCTTGATCGAACAACTCTCGTCACAGAACGGTGGGGTTCCTAAGACACTCAAGACTTTGTACGAACGGTGTCGACACGGAACTACACAACCCACCGAGGCTGAGCTGACCCAGACCTTGCGCAATGTTATCCAACTCTTCTCTCCTTGTTACCTTGTCATTGATGCCGTTGATGAAAGCAAAGAAAAACAGGAATTTCTTAAGCTGCTCAATGTCATAGCCGGCCAGTGGCGTCTACCACAGGTTCATCTCTTAGTCACTAGTCGAACCGAACTTGACACAGAGATCCCGAAGAGAACATGGAAAGGTGTCACCATGTCAATTCAAGACGGCATCGTCGGAGACGTTGAGAGTCAAGTTATATCGACGCTTGGAGATGAGAATGGGGCTCTTGGCCAGTGGGACTTAGACAAGCGCGACATGATTGCCAAGTCGCTCATCGAAAACTCGCGGGGAAAGTGAGTCACATCAAGCTCGACAAGACTTAAAAGGGGACCGGTTTGCTAACTACAGACAGCTTTCGATGGGTTGCCTGTCAACTGCAAGCGTTGGAGGAGTGTCACACGGCCCAGGAGCTCGACGAGGCATTGGACTCACTCCCGGCCACTCTGGAGGAGACCTATGCGCGATCTCTGCTAGCTATCGAAGAGAAGAGAAGGGAAGGTTTCCGTCACATTCTCCGATGGCTCTCTTTCTCCGCTCGACCAATGCATCTGGACGAGATCACGGAAGTACTAGCCATTGACTTCTCCGCAAAGCCTCGACCTCACTACGACCCCCGCAAGCGACTTGTCAACCCAGCAAAGTTCTTTCACAAGCACAGCAACTTGGTTTCTGTGTCGACCGTCAAGGACAGCGCCGGGAAGCACCAAGAGCTCCGCCTAGCTCATCTATCCGTGAGAGACTATCTTTTGTCAAACAAGATCGTCGGATCGCCAGCTTCATACTTCACCATCAACAGTCTATCCGCACACCGGAGCATCGCTGAGGCTTGCATAGTGTACCTCCAACGGTTCACTAAATCCGACGAAGGGCTTGAGAAGTCACATAAAACCCAATCCCTAGCCCCTTATGCTGCTCGATTCTGGTCCTATCATGTGCAGGCAGCGACTGCTGCGGCCGGTAAAGAGCGCTCGTCGTCATCCAGAGCACTTCTTGAGACTTCCAATCCAGAGGCCGTACCGTTGATCATTCTGATATTCGAACTTCTCGCCCAGATCCTGAGAGTGTTTGGATTGCCAGTTCCGACTACCGAGCGAGAGCTTCAAACAGATTTGAATAATCTTTGTGTAGAGCTTCTCAGCGCTCAGCTCGAGGGCCAGATCAGGTTTTTTGACCCAGATACTCCGTGGATTGATAAGCCCGACGTATCCAGGCGCATCAACGCTCTGCCCTCTGGTCTCTATTACGCGGCTCACTCTGGACTCACTGACTCAGTCAAACTATTATTGGCAAAAGGCATGGATGTCAATGCTATTGGCGGTCGACATGGCACGGCTCTACAAGCTGCGTCTTGTAGAGGATACAAGGACATTGTGCAACTGCTGCTCGAAAATGGGGCAAAGGTTGATCAGCTTGCAGGGGATTATGGTTATGCTTTGCAAGGTGCTGCCTGTTACGGCCACGGCGAGTGTGTGAACCTGCTTCTCGACTGGAAAGCGGATGTCAACGCAAAAGGCGGAGAACACCACACTGCCTTGCATGCTGCAGCATATAATGGTCACGAAAAGGTCGTCGAGCTCCTAGTTGAGCGAGGCGCAGCTATCAACGACCCAGGTTCAGAAGATGAAGGTCAGAGTCCCCTTATACAGGCGGCCGCTGAAGGACACACGGCTACAGTACAACTTCTCCTCAAGCTTGGTGCGGATAGCTTGATGAGGGACCGAGGAGGCTGGTCCGCCCTGGACGAGTCTGCCCCGCCTGGCTTTGACGCCGTGGTCAATATTCTTATCGACCATGATCTTGCTATTCTCCAGTCTAGGGACAATGACGGCAAGTCAGCGCTCCATCACACTGTGGGACAAGGGCACGTTTCAACCGTCTCCTTGCTGTTGGAGCGGGGAATGGATGTCAACGCGGTGGATGATGAGGGGCGTAGCGCTCTGTTTGGGGCCGTGAGATTAGGGAATGAGGCCATCGTCAAGGTTTTACTCAAACACGGGGCCAACCCATTGATCCGGGATAAGCAAGGCTGGTCTGTCCTTCACATGGCTGCTTTCCACGGGCGTACAGAAGTCGGTGAACTATTGATCGAGGCTGGGACACCCATCAACGAAGGCCATAAAGGGATATCTCCGGTTCATATTGCCGCGTTGAGAAAGCAAATCAGTTTTCTTGAGCTGCTCCTCGAACATGGAGCCGATGCGCAAGCCGAGACTGAGTCTGGTAAAAACGCCCTGTACTTTCTAAAACTTAACGAGACGTACAGGGCAGGTGTGGTTGCTCACAGGCTCAACATCGACATAAATTATCTGACAGTCACCGGGTTGCGGATAGCCGGCTCTGAAGGCCGTGATTCCCGGATCAGAGAGCTCCTGGAACGAGGCGCAGATATCAATGCAAGAGATGAGGGTGGTTATACAGCTCTCACGTGGGCAGCCATGAACGGCCATACATCGACTATGAGGTTGTTGATCGAGAACGGGGCTGATGTCAACTCTTGCACCGATGAGGGTAGATCAGCGATGGATTATTATAACGGATTGGATGAAGAAATTGTCAAATTGATGTGGGAGCATGGGTATAAGGAAAAGGAACAACTTCTTGATCTTGACGGGGGAGCGCCCCTGGACATGGCGGAAGGAGAGGAGGTTTTGAACGATATCAGGCAGCTTTTATCAGGCTAGTTAATTCTACCGTCTCATTTTATAACGTCTACCTGGGTATCTTGGCGTAACTAGGATGAGAGGAAAGATGAAGCGTTGGCGGCGAAAGGATGGAGGGCTTGCTTGAAGAAACGCAGGCTAGCTACTTGAAAGAGTTACCAGTTCAGAAAGAAAGCTAACTACACCAGAGAGACTGGATATTCTGCATATAGTCAAGAAATCGGTTAGTTGAAGAGGTTCCATCTTCATTCCAACCCCTCTACTCCTGCGCCTCCTCTGGCTTTCGGCCAACAACAATGTTTTGCCGATAGTATGGATGAAACTTGGTCGAAGCCAGCTCACGTCTGAGATGAGCGGCATACAACAAGATCTCTTCCTTCTTCCAGCCGAGCAAGTCTGCCATGAAGATGACGGCGCCCTCAATGTCCTGGCCAAGAGCTAGCTTCATGTACCTGCCCACCTCCTTGAGCTTCTCGTCTTTTGGCCATCCACCGATGGGACACTTGATATATGTGAGCCACAGTAATGTCTTGCGGAGAAGGGTTTGCTTACCTTGAGTGTAGTGACTTTGATGTCGACAAAGCCAGCTGCCTCCATGGCTTTCTTCTGTAGATCATCCTCGACGACTGTAAAAGGTCTACCGATCTTACGACCGCCTTCAATAAAAATCTCTCCCCATTGTCCCAACGCCGAGTCATCCTGTACAGACCCATCGTCACTAAGTACTCTGGCTGAAGCCTCGTGGCTCTCGAGATAGGCCCCGGGCTTGAGACATCGATAGGCCTGCTTGAATAGTGCTGTCCAGTCTGGGATACTACCCACTAGCCAGCGAACGTGCACAAAGTCGGCCGAGTTCTCTTTGAATGTCCAGTCCTGGGTGCAGTCGTCGATCTGGCTGATTGAAATGTCAGTTAGTCGGCGTGGAAAAGGGGGTAAGTTGCCTCACAATTGCAAATTGGGCGGGACCCAACTCGGCTGAATCGGTGAGACATCGGTGCCGATGACACTGGCACTTGGGTATTCATCCGCAAAATCGCTATTCTGGTCAGTGAGTGTGATGGATGCCCTGAAAGAACGAGAAGCTTACATAGCCCAGATGCCTATTTAATATCACTGGCTGTTAGTAACTGTACGATTCTACTGGTATGAAATGAAGGCTCGCACCTGTTCCCGTGCCGATATCAATAACCGTCTGTGTCAACTGTTAGGGCGCGCGGCTGCCTGCTGCCATGGGCAAGGGGTTACAAACATTAATGTCTTTTGACAGAGGCGCCAGATGGAGCTTTCCGTCTAGTAAAAGGTATTGCACGTGGTGGCTGCCGATGGAATGAGCTTAGTCCCGATGTAGGTTTCATATCTAAAGCCTCACTTGATATCCATAGCATTATTCTGTTCCTCATCATTGGACCCCCTGTGTATCGTTAGTTTCTGTTTTCCTTCAATGACGAGGCTGTTGTTACCAATATTGGGCATTTCCACGTTCACTGTGGAACGATCTGCCAAGTATTGTCCTGTACTCAAGAATGGAGGATGCCAAGCTAGCAGTAGAGCTTTGGTTGTCGCTGTAGGTTGAGTCTTGGTCGCTTATATCAGGATCCTGTTTGATTGGTGTTAGGCTTGTCGGCTGAACTGGGGCAAGGAATATTACTTCTTCTAACTGCGCCCAGTGCTCTGCAGGAAGCAAGTTGCTTTCACCTGCAGAGTCGGGAGCTGCTTGACCCTGAGCGGAGGCCGGTTGTCCCTGGGAGGGGTTCTCCTGGGGAGGCGACGTACGATCACCCATATTGCAAGTAAAGACCAGAGGAGCCAACGTCTGTGGGAATGAAGACTCGCCGGAAAGACGGCGGGACACCGCTCCTTAAGTATGGTGCAGTCATGCTGCAACCTGAATGGCGTGGTCCAACCACCAACACGACTCGGAATGTTCTGATGACCCCGCATGTAGTTTACCACTTGAGTCAATTTACGAGGTTCGCGATGCAGGCCCGCGGGGGTCACTCCCACCATCCGCCCTTGGCAGATCATCGTTGGTTTGACTCACCCTTCACTATTGGTTGACTGTGAATGTTGTTGGTCGTCCCTGGTCTCGGAGGCATCTGGATGGGTCAACTGCCTGCTGCGGCCTATCAGCAGGCCCCGGCTTACCGTTGCACATTTCCATTGCAGCAGCGTTGTTAAGCGAATGGAACCCTTGCTGAATTCTGTAAAACTGTTGATGAATGTGATAGGCTAAACAGCCTTTAACTTCAACAGACAACTATTCACTGATGAAGTATCTAGAAGCGAGCGGCGTGTACTCATGCTCGTGATCATGGGAAGGCCGTGTACTATGTCAGGAACAACACCAGATATCTAATCCTTGGCCTCATGGGCAGCAGCATATGTTAAATGACAGCCAGAATTTGGCGTTACAGTTATGCCACAAATGGTGATTTGAAACTGGGCGACCATCTACATTACCATGGGTGATAGACGTGGAAGTTAGAAATAGTTGGCAGCTTTAGAGTATGGTAACTGAGGAATATTGTGCCAAATAATCCCAGCCCTGCTCATGGCTTCCAATGTGAAAACAGCACAGCGTTATGCAGTACCATAGAGTCCACGGCTCAGTAGTTGAACCATTCTCCGTCTGGTAGGTGGCCGAAAATGGGTGTAATTGGCATATCTTTGAGAGAGGATTGCCACTCATCGCCTAATGCAATGTGCCACCCCAAAATACCTATTTGGAAGGCATTTCCGAGCGATCGCCTGGGTGCGTACAAGTTCAAGTGCTGATCGAATTGGATTATAAATCAACAACTGTTCTCGCATATAAATGATAGTAACGCTCCCGAGCTAGTAACCATCAATCCATAACTCACGTTTTGTTACCTATTTCATTTGTGAGCTACTGTGTAAAATTTCAGCCTTTTCTCCTGGCTCCGCCTGGTCTCGATAACTTTTGGCGGCCCATTACAAGTGTTTCTACCGATATCAACACCTTCAAGAACCGCTACTATCTCAAATCACTCCATTGTTTACTTCCTAAACATTTATTATGCCAGACAATTTGTCTTACTGGGTTGAGTCTGAGGACTGGCATACAGCTGGAGAACCATTTCGCATCATCCGACACCTGCCATCAGGCTTTCTCCCCAAAGTTCAAACTGTTTCGGAGCGCTACCTGGAGATTGTCAAGACTAAAGACCATCCGCTAGATCGTCTCCGCATATTCCTTAGCCATGAACCTCGAGGACACGCCGATATGTACGGTGGCTTTATCACTCCTCCATGACTCTGGGAGTTCCTTCGGTGTCTTATTCTGGCATAAAGATGGCTTTGCGACGGCATGTGGTCATGGAACCATCGCCCTAAGCTATTGGGCCATCCACAGGGGTCTTGTTGATGCCCCTAAGAATGGAGTCGTGGATGTTGTCATTGATGTTCCGTCAGGCCGCGTGGTTGCGTCGGTCACGAGAAAAGATGGCAAGTCGATACATGCCGACTTTGTCAACGTCTCTACATATCAGATAGCGAAGGGCTTATCCGTGGAAATTCCTTCTCGCGATTCCAAAGTCCTCGTCGACCTGGCGTTTGCTGGCGCCGTGATAGCATCGGTAGAAACTGCTCAGCTGGGCCTTGAGGTCAAGCCAAGCAATACAAACGAATTCATCAGACTTCAACGAGAGATCAAGGCATCTCTTGGAGATAGGGGTAACTACGGCACCAGCAAGCCATATGCGATGCTATTTTTCGAAGAGGAGGAAAACACCAAGGGACCGGGATGGATCGTCCAAAAGAGCGTCAACATTTACGGCGATGGGCAAGTCGACCGGTCTCCTTGTGGCTCTGGAACTTGCGGAAGGATGGCAATTCTACTTGCTCAAGGTCGACTTGAAGAGAACTCGAGACTCTTGCACCACTCTATCATTGGGACAACGTTTGAGGGAGAGATAGTGTCTAAGGGTCACAGTCCAGTTGAGGGGTTTCCCGCTTGCGTTGTGCGTGTGAGAGGAGAGGCGTATCTTGTTGCGGAAGCGCGGTTCTTCATCAACGACGAAGATCCAGTGTCTCCTGGCTTTGTCTTGCGTTAGGGCTTACGTGGATTTCAATCAGAACCGGATATGGTATATTCTGTTACTCTTTCAGCCAATGGCTATTTTATCGCAACTTTCGTCGCCTTGATACTCATATCTGAGCTTGCTAGCCAATAAGGCATAGCAGGACCCCGTTACTTTTGTGTGTTTTGTATCTTATTCGACGTATCTAATACTCTATCTCGCTGTTTTACGGTACCATATGTGGACAGATCGTAGCCTATTCTCTATTCCGAGTAACCAACCGCGGTGGACCTTGACGCGTCAACCTCCAAGTCCGTGGGCTAGGGAGCCCCTGAGTTGCAACCACAAGCCGTGAGATGCCACCCCAATGCCCTCTCAACATTCCTCAGCTTCGGTGGCAATTCCTTCCCTTTTTCCCTATTCATCATTACCAACAGCGGCATTGCAAGTTCAGAACTCGGATCAAAGCGCAACAAAAGCTCTTCTATCTCTCGTCGTATAGCGGCATCGCGGCACTTAAACATGACGAAAATGAGTGGTCGAGCGACTGCATTGTCCAAGGCCGCGATGCCTCGTGCCATGCTCCAGTTTTGCTGCATCTCTTGCGCCGCTCGGACGATTTCGAGGTAGATTGATCGGTTGTCGGGGAAAACGTTTGAGTCGGGGCGGAATTTTATATGCAAGTTTGTCAAGGCCTCGAGATAAAGAGCTTCCAGAATGCAGGTACTCATATAAGTGTAAAGGTCCTGCGTTCTGTTTTGTCGGGCGCATTGAAGAAGTGGTAAAAAGCCGTTGTGCCATTGCTGAATAAGGTTGAAAGATTGCTCCCAGGGTGTCGCCTTATCAGAAGATTGGTCGTGATGATCCATAGAAGCAACTTTGTTGAGGTCATGGTGGTATAGATGATGCTGAACCACATCCCACCACGTTAAGGCATGTGGTAGATCACGAAACCATGCCGGTAGATCCTCCAGGCGATATCTGTGGTCGCTTCTCTCACAATACATATGAGCTTTGTGATCAGATCTTGCATTGGTGAAGCCTAATTCGAGAGCCCAGGGGTAGGTGGTGAGCCGCTGCACCATCTCGTACAGGGCAACCTCAAGTGTTGACATTGGCAAGCGGTCTAACGTGACGCCTCGTTCTTTGCATCGTCTGTCAAAGTAGCTGTCGGCGACTTTCCGGCCGTGATTGAAGTGGATGAACGCCCTCGACGTGTCACCGCGCAACATGTCGTACGTAACAAAGAGAATTGAAGCCACAGCCACCGTGAGAAGAGTGTCGTTTGTAGTTTTGGCTTCGGTGATGGTGCTGACTGCGCGGTTATAGTGCATGAGGGAGGTCCTTGACAGCTTTTCATCAGTCGAGGCGTCGGAACGTGGGTCAGCGAATGCCCCTGCGGCAGCCCCGATCGCGACGCAGATCTCGCGTATGACAGTGTCGCCGTGGGCAATCTGCGGGGTGAGAGCTGCCAAGGTATTGATGGGAACAGTTCCAGTTTGTTGGCTGCTAAAGACGAATACGGAGAAGAAGTTCCACTGTTGCTGATTCCCAAAGATGGACAATATGTGGTTGGGCTTGGTTAGAATGCGATAGTCGGATATTTCTGTGCTTGCACTTGACGTAGTAGAAGCGGCGCTGGACATGTCACTGTTTTCCCGAGGCATAATGGCCCGGTTCCTCGTTGGAACCTGGGCAAAAGAAATGTTGCAGGTCAGGCCCGCTATCACACATCTCCGACAAGCCGGTTTGGCCTCGTCACATTTAATGTGACGTCGTCTATTCTTCGGTGTTAACAATGTCAGCGTGCATAAGACAGGGGGCCTACATACTTGCACTCCTTGCATCCGGACCGAGTGTTTGGGCCTCTCTTTTTGGTGGGCTTGGGCCTATTGGGGAGGTCCAGGGCCAACACATTGGTGCCAGGGAGGTTAGCCTAAACTCACAGTTTAGTTCATTAGTGAGCTCGCACTCGATCGGAAAGATCCTTGATATGATAGACACCTACCATTGGTCTCGTAGCGTAGGGTGTGGTAGTTGATCCTTGAGGCGGTCAAATGGTGGCTGAACGCTTGGAAGACCTTTGACTTCTCGGATGATCCGGCAGCTGGGAAATTGGCTGACGTCTTAGGCTACAGGCTTGAAGTACCGGTAATCTGGCACAAAAATATGCAATGCAAGGTGCTCTGTTCTACCGGCTGGTGATTCGACGGCGTGAGACAAGAGTGAGGTTGGGACGTTGCGCTTGCGAACTCGGACTTTGCCGCTCCACCCAGAATTCGACCAATGAAGGGACGAGAAGTCCGATTTGCCTGTTCAAGTTAGAACCAGTGGAGATTGAGGCACACGCTAATCTCGTTATCGTCAAGTGGAGGATCGTGTCTAAGCGAGTGGTATAGGGTTGTAACGGGCTGATGACGATTATAAAGCAAATGGATTGACTCTTGGTCGTGTTGGACAACTTATTTCGTGGTCTTGATCTTCTGATAGCTGTAATTAACGTTTCCTATACTCTTCGCCGTTTCATACGGATTCCAGGAAGCCTAGTCGATCTGTGGCAACGATAACTCGGACTAACATGGTATCGTCATTCTACACGGTGGTCCGGCCCACGAGTAAGAACAAGAGAACCGTCGCAAGAACCAATTGCTAACTGTGTCTAGATTGCCTGGATCGCATGTTTTATATTCAACACCAGATAGGAGCTCAGTCCAATGTTCTACTCTCTGCACACTATGCTCCCACAACTACCCCAGACGGCCGTTTGTCCAAAGAGGGTGTCTACTTTGCTCTCCGTTCTGTCATCGAAACATACCCGGAACTGTCCCTAATCGGAGTGCCAAAAGCATCCAGCAAAGGGAAGAAGCACCTACTCCTCCTTGCGGCACTCCACGAGATCAACATGGAGACCTGTGTCGAGTTTCTTGATGATCATGAGCCTTCGTCTGGGCCCAAAGTGCTTGAGAAGCTCCACAACGAGTGGCTTTGGACTGATGAGACATCCAATCCTCAACAGCCGTGGTGGAAGATAGTTGTCCTTGGACGACAAGAGGTGGTGTTTGTCTTCCATCACATCGTTTGCGACGGTCGTTTCGGTCACTTCTTCCACCGCAAATTCCTTGAGGCGATCAACTCCTTTGATCAAGACCAGAAATCAGTTGACCGTATCATCAAAATCGACCCCGAGCGAGTGAGATTGAGCAAAGAGACGGAACAGTTCTGGATCAGCAGTCTCTCCGCCCTACGCATGGCTCACATATTCGTCATGTTCCTGTTGATTCGACTCTTCTTTGGCAGCAAACTTTTCTTCAACGACCTACCAAAGGCCAAACCGTACGCCAACTCTTTCCTAATCGAGGCTGAGCCCCATCAGCGGACAAAGACACGCGTCGCAAGCGTTCGCATCCCCGCTGCCAAGATGCGGCAGATTATTGCCGTCTGTCGAGAGCAGAAGGCGAGCTTCACGCCGCTTCTCCTGGCTATGATCTCTTGCACCCTGGCCATTGATCACTACCCCGAGGCCAAGATTGGGATTACCAATTGCGCGCTTGATGCGCGATCTCTTTATCCAGAGGATACTGATTCGTCTGGAAAACTTCTTCAGTGTGCCGCTGGCGTCAGAAAGGTCTCATGGTTGAGCAAATACCGTCGCGTATTTGGCCCGAGACCGATAAAGCCAGGCAAGACGCATGTGGATGTTGATGGGGCTTGGGATCTCGTTCGAGAATATCGAGAATCTCTACAACAGTACTTCCAGGGAGCAAAGCCACAGCTTCTCACGATATTCAAAGCATCTAATGGTGTCTCTGATGACCTGGAAGGGCTCCTAAAGTCGACTCTCCCGGCCGTGGGTCTTCATCTCAACAATTCTTTCCAAATCTCCAACCTTGGAAACTTTTCGACTAGTGGGGAAAAGGAAGGGCCATGGAAGATTGACGGCATGAACT
This sequence comes from Fusarium floridanum, assembly GCA_003947005.1. Lineage (NCBI taxonomy): Eukaryota > Fungi > Ascomycota > Sordariomycetes > Hypocreales > Nectriaceae > Fusarium > Fusarium floridanum. The sequence continues at coordinate 39,097 of NKCL01000016.1, read as the reverse complement.
TTTCGGCTTCTACTGTGAACGGGACTATTAGCTACAACATCAGCATCAACGTTGCTGGTGTGGAAGGGGGAGACACTGTTATTAATGCGTCATATGAGGATGGGATAATTGCGGAAGATATGGTTTATGATATTTTGCAGGGAGCGTTGGAGAGGATAGAGACTATCTTGTAACGGCGAGACACAGGTGCTTTGTGAAACGGTAATGGTTGTGATAGGAGTGTAGGATAGTCATAGAAGGACGGAGTTTAAAAACATATAAAACTTCAGAACGGTAGAGGGTATTAAATAACTCATCATAAATATAGCAAATAAATGTATATAAAATATATAAGAACGTTTATAACCTTGTGAATACTCGAGGGTATTTTTATTGATTAACGAGCACTAATCGATCCACGCTCTCGGAATCTCCAGCTACGTCATCAGCGCATCATAGATTCCATCGTTACACTAGACCATATCAGCTGAAAGGGCCAGATGCACATCTATAAAACGGAAACAGTATCAAATGGAAAAGCTTTGTATATTCCATCACAAAAGAGCAAGTTGCTTTAAAGAGGCCCACGACCGTAATAGCAAATATGGCAAACCAATCATCTACGCAGAACCAAGGCAAAGTCTTGCGTCAGAATGACAATGTTGAAGCCGAGCAGCTGGCAACACTCTCGGAAGGAAAGGTCGCCGATGCCGTCAAGAAAACAAGTGGTAGAGACAAGCCACGGAAAGATGATATCCAGATCGAGGACTACACCTCGGATCTTGAAAGGTTAGGTCACTGCACCGCTAGATGAGAACGTGAGCTGACATGTAACACTAGAAAGAAGGCTGAGCAGGCTGAAGCCAGGGAAGAGATCAAGGCCCAGAGAAGGGCCGGAGTTGATGTCGATGGAAGTCTTGGACAGGGAAGGCTGAGGAACGAAGATAATAGCGATGTCTGAGGACCTTCCGTCATGCTCGATAGGCAAAGGCATTAGAATGGACTGGATGAAAGTTTAAAGGTTTCTGAAGTAGATACAAAGGCTCCCCCTGCTTCAGCGCTTCTTGTCCAACGAACCCTTCGCAAGTACACAGCATCCTGGGCCCTCAGATTATGTAAATTGAGTGACGCCCATCCTTATACTCGATACACGGTAACTTTCCTTGTTCAGAGTCTGCACAATCTGATCCACCATGAACTGTCAAGAAATGCGTTAGCTGTTCGCCGGCTCTCAACACCGCCCCTAGCCGTCGAAACGTCCCTGTACTGGCATCTACTAGCTTGAGCAGTAGTGAGTTAGTGTAACCATCCATACTTGTCGCTGCCATGCAGAACAGGCTCCCGTTGTCATTTTCTTGGTCGAAATTATCCACCCATGAATCGAAGTATACACTCAAATGGTGCATGTTGAGAGAGTCTCTGTCCACGAGTTCAATTCCATCAATTTCCAGCTCCCAGCCGGAAGTATGGTCCACATATCCAGGATGGGTGCGACGCACTTTTACTCGTTTCAGCGGCCCACTCAGTCGTAACCAACCTCCACGAATCGCCCCTGTCGTATCTTCGGTTACATGGTCCAGCTTGTAATCTTCCACATGGATCAAAATACGCTCCCCGTGGCGTTTGTGGCTATGGACACTTCCCCTTACTGAGGCCCATGACCAACTAGGCGCAATGTAGGTCTCATAACATGGTATATCAACTTCTCCGGGATTCGCTTGATAAGCATCACGGGTTCGAGTCCAGACCAAGTCGTCTTCGAGGCAGCGACGCCTCATGCCTGCAACCATCTCCTCGTCATGAACTGTGGAATAATGCTTCAGGATGGCCGAGAACGCAATGAGCTTGTCGCTGTGGAAGCTCAAGTTAGGAGCACATTTGGAGTACTCGTTCACAAGGTGATAGAATTCAACGGGTCCTGGTTCTCCGCCGCAAGTCCCGGCCAGACTTTTCTTGCCGACGTAGTCTCGCACGTCCTCGTACCGTGATTTCAAGCCTGGCTGTCCTAATATGATACCGAAGGGGTTTGTCTCGGCGGCTTCTGCCTCTCGACATTCCCAAAAGAGTTGACGGTGGCCGAAATACAGGGCTCTAGGCGACATGTAGCGCTCCTGCATAACCCATGCCCGAGTGTGGATTGTAGCATTGTCAAATTCCTCCTTGAATCTTTCGTCTGTCAAGATGTACTTGCGGGTGGTCCATGTCCCATCTAGGAGGATATCGATACTCTCCTCAGTATACGCCGGAAGCATTGTTGTGGAATCTCGTGAGGCGAACATGGAGTGCGAACTGTCTGCGGTCTCTGCTGCAACGATGTTACACAAGGAATGAGCATATACTTTGTGCATCAGAGACGCTTCTCTGTTCCAATCTGATAGATCGTCCTTGTCCTGAAAGATGCACAAGGCATCAATCCAGACGTAGCGCACGCCCACTCGCCGTGCCACATCCGAAGCTTCTCGGAATGTTTGTGGAAGCACTGAGAGGGTGACCCCATCCAATAGCATTTGATATGATGTCTTGTTCAAAGTCAAGGAATGTCCCTTGCCCCAGGAGTGACTGAGAGTCATGTAGGGCCCATCAATGGCCGTGGTAGCCGTTTCGATAAGCTTGATCTTGGGGGTATCGTTGGCATCGAGTTCTCCGGAGTCAAGCAAGCGTGTAGGATACCACACGCCCTGGGGCACAAAGTTGCATCTAGAGTGATTTTTCAGACAGTTGTCAATCCAGTCCTTGGCAAGTGATAGCGTTTCCGGTGATTCTGTGCTGCACGAGAGTGGCAAAGAGTCGAGGTGACGGAAAATTGGAAATTGGAAATTTGGCACTGTAAGTTACCCAGTTAGATAAAGCTACTTGATAATGAAGCTATACAGGTCCCGGGCTTACATTCATGCACTTTGAACGACCTCCCACGTCCATGGCCCACAATGTGGAATGATAAGGTGTTTTTGGAGGAGTTGGGGTCCCACGGCTCAATGGACGGGTTGATACCTCTCGCGAAGTCCCCATCGGGATGTACCCGGAACGCACGGGAGCGGGCTTTCACACAAAGATCATCCCGCTGCTCTGGCGTAAGGGAGAACCAGAATGTAGAACAGGGCCAGCACTTTTTGTCAACCGATCTTTGGATGCTCTCTAGGGTACTGCGACGGATCAGTCCAAAGAAGGAATGCTTTGGGTCTTGGTACCGCCCCTCGTGGCAACGTTGAAGATGACCCGCTAAAACATGGTGACATCTACGACAGACCATGGCGCAAAAGGTGACTCGCGAGAAGTTGGAAATGTGAGATGAAGGATGGACGTTTGGGTCAGCCCATTTTGTTGCCTTTCAATGCGGGGTTATGGGCCCTTTGCCAAGAGCCTTGTGAGCTATTCGTACATATGATTGGTACACTTCATGCTTCTCTCGGAGTGACGGAGTTGTCTGCGGTTGGTTGAACTGCTTTTGCTGATACCCACAACTGCTCCGTCCGAAATCTTGAGATCTCACCTTGTAATTTCATGAGCTTATAGTATAGTCTGACATTACCTTTGAACAGCTTCGGTTTTAGATATATAAATGCGGCCCAGCCATGCAGATGAGTGCTCATGGGGATCCCTAGGTTGAAGGAATTTACATAGGAAATCCTACTGTGTTAGCATTGGGATATGATGCTATGATGTGTTAGAAATATGTTCATTATTATAGTTGAAGTCGGGATAACCGACGAACAAGATGGTGGGATGGGAAGAGTAGCCGCTGACGTTGTAATGAGAGAGATTACCAAATACTGGTGACATTGCTGAGGGCGATAGGTATGTTGGGCGCTCCAAGTTGCTGCGGACAGGCCGGTCCATATCCTTGTGCTAGAATGGTACTTCCAGGCTCTGGCATATGACGGCGAGGTGGGTTGAACCGATTTTCGCCGCCAGTATCTTCCCCATGGCGAATATTGAGAAACACTTCAATGCCATTGCGTTCGAGCCCCTGAAATGTGACCTGCTGTTCCCTATCAACAGCGATGGGATCAACAGTAATGGAGTCTGCGGCAACGTACGAGGCGAGAAGCCATACGAAGGAGCCAAGGCGTAAACTGGGGAAGACCATGACGTCAATGAGGGGAAATGTCTTCGTGATGGATCCTCGACCAGCAAAGATCTCCTGTTCTTCGTTCGGTTCTTCGCATATTCACGAACGGCACTTTGGCTTAAGGCAGATGTGAATGCAAAGAGGAAATAGATGGGGGCACGTCGGTCTTTTGATCGATAAACCTTGTTTAGTAATGTGATAAATCTTGTGGGGTGGTGAGACGTGATCGACCACCGTAAGACGCTCCCTTCGGGTAGGTTGGTCCGTGGTTTAAGTGTTTGGGTTTGCGTAGCCTTTGTCAATGCGACATACGCCGGTACCTTTGATTTAGGTAGCTGATCCGCGTCCGAGATACGGATGTCTTCATTAATTCAACATACGGCCGTCCCTGTAGCCCTTCTCCACAGGTATAACTTAATCCTTATCAAGACTTACCACCTTAGGCCTATGTTGCTCCTCAATGCCGACTTGCCTAGTCCTTCAGTGTCATTCTAGAAAACAAACTTGACCGTCTCCGCTTGAGCAATAACTCCAAATACTGTCTCTCATCCGGTTCAAATACTTCCTTCACGATCGACTCAATGTCCTTGTACACGGGATACTTGATGCCCCTTGCCCTCCCTACTGTAGGTCTTGCATCCGTGTACCCAACTACACAATCCGCCTTGGGGTCAGCGTCGTGCTCCAGGAACAGGCGAATGATAGAGATGTGCGTCTCTCTGAGCTTTGCGTTGTCCCTCAACTCAACCTGGGCTCTGTAGATCCTCGCCATGTATTGGCTCCAGATCGTCATCTTCTTGTCTTTCGAGAGCTCGCGTGTCTTTGTCCCATGCTTGAGGAATAGCTCCACCATCTCAACAGAAGGATGAGGCAGGCCGTCGGCATGCCACCGGGGCCTTTGCCATCGTGGAAACAGGACACTACCAAGTAGTGGCGCTCCCGGACCACGTAAAGCCTCTGGTAGCTTTTCCTGGACGTAAAGATGCATATCCTTTTGCGCCATGATGCTGACAAAGGAGTCGCCATCAAGGAGGACATCCCTGCGTCTTGTCTGCTTCTCGATTGTTTCCTGAAGCTTGTCGAGTAGTTCAAACTGTGGGGCTTTCGTTGTCTGCTCAAGCTCAGACACATAGTAGGTAATTTCGTCGAGCAACTGGAACATCTCCCATGAGGTAGCGGACCAGATTTGGCCTCCAGCAAGTTCGGCCCCTCTGATGTGAGCCAAGAGGCCTTTGCTGATGAACTGGATAGGATCAAACGACTCCTTGATGCGATCTCGCAACATCTTTTGAGTATCCTGCAATCCTAAAAAGTCCTTGACCGTTCTGTGCAAGAACTCTACTTGGTGCTTCGTCATCCTCTGAGCTGTTGTCATGTTGCTGGAGCTGCCTTTGATCTTGATTAGATCTGGGCATCGGACCTTAAGACGGCCCTCCGTGGTCTTTGATATGCCCACACACTCATCTTTGGTCCATGGCCTGGGATCACCAGCGAATGACAGATTGTCATTGTCGATGAATGAGTAAACGGCCACGTATATTGGCGCTCGAGAATGGAATGCCACCTGGAGTATTTGAGCCGCTTGTTTGTGGTAAACCTCCTCCACGGAGTTGAGCATCCGCTCAAACATGGCATGGAGCGTCTTGGGGGTTTCTTCGAATCTTTTACGAAGCTCATCAAGTTTATCACCGTTCTCCAGTCCTTGCACCAAGTTTTCCACAACAAGAGAAACCCATAAGAAGACACCCCCAGAGTCCTCGACCATCGAGTTAGACAGCTTTCCAAGATCTTCTGGGGGAATCAATGACTCCTGATAGGCCGGGCTACTCATGAATCGTTCTTGAATGTAGCGATCGATATCCTCGCGGTTCTCGTTGTGAACGCACAACTTTCGGTGGGAGGATTGGCCAAAGGCTTTCTCAAAAGCTGACCATGGCCTGCTTGAGACACAGAGTTTGATGTCTTGAAGCCCTGCTAGAACGTTGATGACTTCAATGATGTCTCTGACGTGCGCGGCAACTCCTCCCTCCCTGACACCTGTGAGGCCAGCATTATCCTGATATTCATCAAGACCATCAATAAGAAAGAAGAATTTGGTAGTTGTTGACTCCAGAGTCAAGGACTTGAGAGTCTCCATGAGCTCTGACCGGGTCCATGGAACAGCCAAATCCGAAAACCATCTTGACTGGCAGACCTTGGGGATTAGAGAGGGGCACTGTCGAAGTATTTCGAACAAGAGAGACCGAAGCAAGCCTTGTTGAGACTTTTGAAGAGGAGTGCCCGAGAACCAAAAGTAGAAGCTGGCCTTGACGAGGGTCTTTGGGGCAGCCCACTGTTCCAGCTTCTCATGGGTCGTCCCGTGGCGACTGAGATATTTCATCAGTGTCGATTTTCCCGAACCCGGATGACCAGTCACCCAATAAAGCCCATCATCCTTAGAAAGCCACTCTAGAAAACTGAGCTTCGGCTTCTCCACCCATTGGAATGTGCGTGGCTGGGCTTCGACTATACCATCTCTCCGATCCACCATCTCGTCGAACCGGAGGCTCTGAAGGATAACCTGCCCCTTCTTCAACGAGTGGACTCCTTTTGTCCACTCAAAGAGTTTGGCGATGACATCCACCACAGCTTGCTGGGACTCGCAGTCTCTTGAGATCGCGGTCAGGATGTTCGATTGCATCTGATCGAGATTGCTAGAGTGTGCCATCCCGAGCTGGAGAGTTTGATTGTTGAGGTCTGCCAGGGCGACCTTCACTCCGCTCTGCTGTTGACTGTAGTTTTGTCTTAGCAATATCGTATAAACATGGAAGTCGAACATACCTTATGTGCAAATTTAGTAGTTGAAAGAGTTCCTTCTTCATGTCTTCCCAATCGGCCATCTTCTTGTCGACCTCGGCCATCCTCCATCGTCCCTTGACAGCATTCAACACCACCTCCATTGCATTCGAGCGGTCTCTAACAGACCTGCTTTCGATGTCTTCTTGTAGATCCCTCGCCATGCGCTGACACTTACGAGCAACAACACGGATCTGGTGTTCAGTTGGTGTCAGGTCGCCTTCCAAGAAGCCAAGGCCAGTCGAGATGGGTCCGAGCATGCCTTCCATTCGAGACGTCGACTCGAGCAGGTCGGTATTCTTCTTGCTGACGCCCCTTGTAGATGCTCTGATTTCTTTGATCTCACGGTAGCAATCTTTGGCGAAAATACTGAATTGGAGAACATTCGCTGCCAGCGAGACAGCTTCGATGGCGTCCATGATAGCAACCAGTGCGAGACTTGGGATTATGAACGAAAAAGGTTTCTGTGCGGCAACAGATTCCATGGGCCTTGAGCAGACTTTTTTAACATGATATTAGAGCCCCCTCACATGGCAGAGCTGATAATAGGATTAAAATAACGTCACGGAGGGTTATTGACAGGGCCTGATGGCTGAGTGGCGGCCTGTTGCCTAACCCCTCAGCGGCAAAGGGTGAGACACGGTGAGTAGAGCCTCGATATTTATTGGTCCGACTCTGCATGTGCGTAGTATTGTTTGCTTACCCATCGAATGAACAGAAGTTGAAAGTGCAAAGAAAATGACGCAGCTGGCTCCCTTGTTGGCTTGGCTCAGGTGAGGTCGGCCGACACGAAACCAGGCTCTGAGAAATAGTTGTCTCTTTTCACGTAGTACAAGGCTCTATGTGCCACCAAGAAATGCTATTAACATACAGTCACTGAAATTGAGGCTGACGAGGGTCTTTCTCCGAAGAAACGGTTGGGAATACTCGGCTCGACACCATGCTTGTCCTTTGTCAAGCCACCTAATCAAGAACCATCAAATAGCCGACAACAACTAGTTTCTCTCGTTTGAAGAAAGCTCTAACGTCTCGAACGCGACCGACCGTTCATGCCACCACTTCGACCTGACGGGTGGGAATGAGCTTTCGGGACCCTGCAGAACCATGCCTGGATGCACGACGTTGAGTACAACCACCGCGATGAGCATTGGCAATGCATCTAGATATAACTGAAACTCCTCATGACGTAGAATGACGTTGGATGAAGAGACACCCTGGCTGAACTCGACAAGACGGAAGATGATGCGGACCTATTAACTCGTCAGCCGGTTCTGGAGTACAGTTGTATATGCACTCACCACAATGAGAGCAAGGACCACGTAGATAACCCACAGCAGCGACATGGTCCACATGTTCCGAACTCTGAGCTTCCCAGTTCGGGCATTCCGAGAAACTTCTCGATGGAAAACAGTATGAATGGTCAGAAAGACAAGAACACAGCCTAGTTGAACACCCACACCAGCCATATACACCTTTCTTCCCAGGTCCGCGGTCTTTGAGTTGTTCTGATCTGCTAGCATCGCACCACCTGCCGCTTGAATGATGAAGCAAATGACATCGACGGTGACAAAACACTTGGCGAGCCACGATGCAGAAAGGCCAGCTAGGCGACGTCGTGGATGAAGGAAGTGGACGAGGCGAGCGACGGTCATGTAAGCAAAGGCGTTGATCCCTGGACGATTCTTAGTAATAGTCGCAGTGAATATTATAGATGGACATACATAGCGGTGCCAGCAAGAGCAAAAGGGTTGATACGATCATGTACGTTGATTCTTGCTGGTCTCTTGCCCCCAAGGCACGCAGGATAAAGCAGACGCACTCCCACAACGCGCCCATGATAATGACCCAACAGAAGGACTGGAGCCAAAGATTAGCTAAGCTCAAGATGTCGGGGCAATGAATAGACCTTTTTGAGAATGATGGCTTGAACAAGGTGGCCCACGGTGGACAGGCCGAATGCAACTGCAAAGGCGGTGTTGTCCTGCCACTGCGGATAGAAGCCGTAGTTGGCGTTGCATGAATCGGGTGGGACGTAGCCGTACTTGTCTGGAATTGCGGTCGTGCAAGTTGGGCTCGCCGATGAAGAGGTCGAGGTTGCTTGGAAGATGGTTTGGGTCGACATGGTCGTATTGGTAGTTGAGCTTGGTGGATCTGGGGAGGCTGTTAACGTTGAGTATAGTGATGATAATGACTGGCAAAGTCAAGGCCGCTGTTTGAACTATATATAATTGTAGGTCTGGAGTGCGTCGTCATCAGTCGGTTGCAGTCAGTCATCCAAGATTACCCCTTCAACGCTCTCAGCCCAGCCAGGCTCGTTTTCGTCGCAAGTGACGCGTCTTGTCCGATGAGGGATGCTCGCAAATTATAACTGGCATCTTTCTCAAGCCCTTTAAAAACGAGCCACGCAAGTAATGTTGACAATCGTGAAGATGTCTTCTTATTGGTCGACTCGTCGTTTTCGTCGTTTTTGAGATGGCTACCCTGAGCCTAAACACCAAACACCCCACTCCTATTTTTAGCTCAGGTTTTTGCTCATGGCGATATGGGGCGACCAAACCACGTCCACGTGCGGTGAAATGATAAGAAAAAGGAGTTTGTGGGTTAATGACAGGTGTCTGAAATCACAAGAAATGAAAAATCTCTATCGAGTGGCTGTAAGATTATTCGAGAACGCCACATAATCCCCCTACTCATTCAGGTCTCCCAACACTCCTAGCCAGTCCTAGCGGCCAAATCATGTGCCTCTGGAAGCCCTTTGGTAAAGTGACTGCAATATTGTTGACCCAAGCCTGTGTAATGCCCCTGCTGAATGCAAAATGTTGTGTTGTGGCCCTAGAAAAGCACGTCTCCAAGATGTTATCTAACATTAGGAAATGTGCGAGAAGAACTTGAGCCACATGGTTGGAAGGGTCTGTAAAGCTACTATATTCGTCCTCGGTCATCTTGTTTGTCAAGGCGTAGCAAGGCACCATCTCGAGGAATGCTGCCAACTAGGTTAGTGTCGAAGTCTGTATGTACATCTGATGAGATAACTAACCGTCGCGTGGTGATATCACACTCAACTTGGCCAATCTCTCTAGCATGGACAAATACTGCTGTTCGGAGTGGCTCTGACAGAGAGGCTCAATGGTCTTCAGCGAAGCAAGACAGTCTTGGATGATTGTCTCATCACCGGGACGGCCCTGATGGTCGATATGCTTCTCCATGCTACCAACAAATGATTCTCGAGTGAAAGTGCAAAACATCGACTTTGCGTGATCAGCAACAAGAGTTGTCTGGATGAGCATCCAGCCACGCATCATGGCCAGAAAGTCCATCATTCCATCCGGCATGTAAGACGACTGAAACGTGAGAGCAATCACGGCAGCATACCTAGCGTCGGCTTCAGCTGAAGTGCGACAGGGCCGCGATAGAGCGTGGTTCAAGCCGTTAATGGCAGAGACTCTGAGGTCGAGAGCCTGAACTGAGTAGTCGGCTTGGCTGAAGAGAGTAAGGTGTTGAGCGGCGAGGGCTAGTAGAGAAGACGCTAGAAAATCATACTATGTAAATTTTGGTTAGCATACATAGTGGATTAATGGTGTCAGGTCGAACCTAGTCAAAGTGCTTGTTAGAGAACTTACCTCGTGCGACAGCGCGGCTACATCCTGCCACACAGCTGACGAAGCATATGGATGTGGCGGGTATGCTTCGAGTAGAAAATGGTGAAAGAATCTCAGGTGATCAAGAGAAAGGTTGACTCTGGGCGTTGTAGGTGCTATGGAGTGGCGAACTGGAGGAAGGGTGGTTGCTGGATAGATACAGTGCATGCCCAATCGTCGACATCCCTGACACTCGGGGCGACACTCGGAACATTTTACTCTGCGCCGTTTGCAGTTAAAGCAACCTCTTCTCGTCTTCCCAAATCCCTTACCAGGGACTGGTTTGCGTTTTGGTGCCTTCCGTGGTTGTTCTTTCTCACCATGCTCTGCCTCGGCCATGGCGGTCACAGTTGAGTTGGCAGGGTCAGTTCCCATTTGGATAGATACAAAAGGCTGTTGGATGAAGATTTGGGCCTGGTCAGATGTTTTTCATAAGATTCACGAGTGTCTCGGAGGTTAGCTGATCTTGAGACGCTTACGTGTTCCATGGCTTGCCAAGCACATGGGTTCGGGTCAACCTTTACACCGACTATCACAGCATTATTGAAAAGAGAAATCTCTACCATCGGGTCAGATAGATAGATATAAGTAGTGGCAGAATAGGTTGTTTATGGAAGTGGTAGTAGGATTTCAGGGCCGAGATCACACAACGGGAGTGGCATGGGAAATTACACATTGGTAATTGTTCCGTCGAGATGGAGAAATTTGTGTCCTCGCTCCGATGATCATTGCTGAAATTGAGAGCGTTATGTCTATTTCTGCCAATGCCTCCCGTGACCGCAATGTCGCCATGAAAACATTCATCAATTTTGCGGCCCGAGCTGTTATTGAATGGCTTGCTATCTATATGGTACTTTAATAAAGTATCTCAAATGTTTGAAAAGCTTCTCCTGGATGTCAGTTTGGACCTAGAAAAGCAAACTCAGTGAAGTAGCCGTACTATTTCTTCTTCTTTCCCTTGCCCTTTACTGGCCACTTAAAGGTATAGAATCTTAGGCCATAATCGTTGCTATCGAAAATGCAGTAAGTCCTATCGCCAGCTTCATACTCAAACCAGCGATCGGTTTTGGTCTTGACCTCTTTGTCTGAGTACATGAAGCAAACAAGATCTTTCTTGTAGTACACGTCCACCTCAACAGACGCCGGAGTCACACTCGTGGGCTGGGAGATGGATGATCCTTGTTGATTTTCATCATCAATAGTGAGTGCCGCTAGAGTTGTTTCGAGGCTCGTCTCAGGCTGCCCCCAGGAGGCATCTGCAGTGCTTTCAGAAGGAGGCAGATCCTCGTCCGAGCCACAAGAGTAAAACCCTTCCTGAAGGATAATCATGTTTCCTTCCGAGTCCCTGCCTACAACAGGATAACGGCTGTAATCCGTGTCCTTGCCTTCCCGACCATGAACCGCACACGGCTTACATACCACCCAGTCCCTGTGGTTGGGAACTTCAGCTGATGGTATATAATGGATTGTAGCGCCACAAACTTTGATCTTGTTTCGACAGCTTTTGGCAGCACATGTTTCATAGACATGCCTCTTGTGTGAGTGGCGGCAGACGGAACAGTCTCCCGTTGAATTGGACGACTTCATGGTTCTTGGCAGCTTGTTGGCGATCGATCAATCGGCTAAGCGAGCAGAGCTGAAGAGTAATGGTTTTCAACGTAGATTTTGCGTCCAGCTATATCGTCATTTATGCTTTACTCTGATTGGATTCTCATTGGGGCCTGGCGAGAAGAAATACAGAGAGTGCTTGATACAGTAGGTACGGAGACCTGGGTGATTTAATGAGAGCATGGTTCCATTTCTCGGACAGCGAGTAAGGGCAGACTCTTGTATCTGCGTTCAAATTTCCGAACTCCTAGGCAGCAGCGTATTGCCTAATGCAAGTTGTGGTATGATCATGCCAACCATGAAGCTCATCCTTGCCCCTTGGCATCTGATTTCAAGGGGAGTGGTCGGCTACTCCACTTGTGCATCATGTTGGACCTATCAAGGCTTGGCCACCACACGCCTCACTCGAGGGTATAAATGCATGCGTGCCTGTAATCGCATTAATGAGGAGCTCGCACTGCCTTGACGCATCTATGTGTATAAAGGAACAGGAGAGTCGTGGCGCTCATAAACGAACCTGGGAGCGGCACGTATCACAACATACCTGGAATCTGCGATTTCTTTGTGCCCTAGCCCAAAACCGTATAACATGGGAGGTGACGCTCTTCGGCCAGATGATGAAACCTACCGATCTGTTTACGAGAAGGGCTACAAGACGTGGTGGGCCCTCTGGAAGCAGGCATCTGCAGACCCAGGACTCCCTTCAGCCTGCCTGAAACTTGACAACATCTTCCCTGGGCACCCATACTTTCCCGTGGGGTTAGATCTCGACACTACTGGCTTGGTTACAGCCACTACAACCTGGACAACGACAGGCGGATGCTGTGGTATGCCCGCCTTTGAGCAGCGATTTCAAGTCACCCCTTCTGTTGGCAAGCCCACTGCCATCCTAGCGACGGCTGATGCAAACATACCGTTCCAGAAATGCTTTGGAAAAGAGGATAATCATCTCACAGTGCTTGTGCTGGCATGGGCTTACGCTTTATCAGCGCGTTGGACATCCATCATCTCAAGCGCAGCACCGCTCGAGTATACCACCAGCCAAGCGAAATGGGCAGGCACCCGTCACCCACCTAAAGATAAAGCATCGGTGATAGTTCAGCTGGGCTCTATCAATGATGAGGCCACGCGGTGGTGGGCAGCTGTTCTCGCCCCAGGACAAGGTTGGAAAGGTTCAATCCCGCACAAGCAATATCGATTCCTCTCTCCCTGGACTGTTTCTTTAGATTCATCACGTCCAATACTACTGTCAAGCAATTCGGAGCCCGTCTCACCTCCTTCGGGAACGTGTCCGTCCTTCGAGGCCGCTGTACAGTATATCACTGAGTACTCTGCATTGCACTCGGTCAGCGAGCAAAACCGTGCCGCTTTCGCTGCAGCGCTACTTCTCCCCCTTGCCAATTTTGACAAGAGAAAGGTCCGACTCCTATTGCCTCGATTGACGATCAAAAAAGAATCGAGCAGAGCGCCATATGGACCCATATGGGGGCAGGACTTGCGCCAATTTGACAAACTCCTGACACTGAGCTGCAATCCACAGGGCATCAAGTCCCTTCTTACCAGCGTTTTTTACGAGCCCGATATACCATGTAACGTCTGCGGAGCATGGTTACAAGGAACCTTTGAATTACTTCATTGCAAACACACGCAGGATGTTGATGTGCTTGGCCGCATGTTCTTCCTCCAAAGGCCGCATCTGAGCTTTTTATGGCTTGGCGCTATGATAACAGGAGCACACAAGAATCTCCTGAAGAGCCCTCGGGGACTCCTGGGAACTGAGGAAATCGACCTCCATGAAGCTGCTTGGACTGGAACTCTTGCTTCGTTCATTCAAGAGCCTGTCTCCCGCGTTCATCCTGATGCCAGCTCAATCGCTCGGGCGGATGAATGGCGGCTCGCATACCTCTCCCAGGGCCTTTCCGAGTATAAGTTCCCCCCGCTTTATCCTTACCCACCGCCCGGCATGACCGCGATGAAAGATTTGGACATTGAAGTTCGACCGCATGCAACATGTGCCGGCAATCATGGGCTTAGATTTTCCAAAATTGTTTGGAATTGCACTGGAGGGAGACGAGAAGTCCAACACGTCGACGCCGGGCCAGCGATAGGCCTTGATATTGGACGTTCACCACTACTAAACTACCACCCTAGCCACATTAACTACAGCCATCTAGATCGGGAAAAGGACCTTTCTGAGCTCGTTACGCGAACTGTGTTTAACTGGATGCGAGGGACAGACGGTTTCCCTGTTGCAGAACGAGACATCTATAAGCATGACTGGCTTGATGGCTTTGGTTCTGATGATGAGAGCACCTGTGAAGAAGAAGGGGGAAGAAGGTCTAAAGCAGGTTCTCACGCACTGGTAAGTGCTTGGATGTCGACATAACATCATACTGGCTAGGGGTATTGGATTGCTCAGGAATGCGGGTCAGAAACGGGCATGGCCAACCTTTATAGTTATTAGAGCCAATGATGACCATTCCCAAAACGCATAATTCTTATCTATTATATAAGACGGGCTCTAGATGTGATGTTAGGCCGTGGCCTTTCTTGCCTAGTCAGAGAGCTCCAAGGCTAGCAGTTTCTCATACACTCCTTCTCCAACGACTGAGCTCCAACGACTGGGCTCCAACACTTCCTTCTCAGTTAAAGTTCATATCACCTTGGATGGTCTGATTTCCAAGCACTTGGTTCTTGACCTCCCCCCAGTTGTTGTTCACAATCCCTGTCCCATGAGGCTGTACTGAAGTTAGACACGGCGGGTGCTTAGGGAGGCACACGTACATCTTCATCGGGTCGACTATCGTCCTTGGCTGAGACCTTAAGAATTGCAGCAAGGACGCTCTGATAGCCAGGGCTATCCTGATCAGCAAATTTACACATGGTGGAGTGATCTGCGTTGATAGACGCATGATCTCCGAACCCAGGTATCCAAGAGTTCCGTTCAGGAACAACCTATATAGCCGTCATGAACTCCGAAATGGTCAATAGTCGAGGTTGATAAACTCACTAAGACGCCGTGTAGCTTCTTCGTCTCGTTGAAAAAGGCTACACGAATTTCATTCTTGTCTCTGATGCGCTGATGCAACGCAGAGGCGAATGACTCGGCCAGGATCTGCAGCTTCTCCGACTTTTGCTTTAGATCCTTTACCTTTTGCGAGTCGGTGTCGTGGATAATGGAGACCATCGTGCTAATTGCTTTACCCCAAGGGGCCGCTGGAGAGCCGTGAAATGGCGTACCCAGGAAGACCATGCCACGAGTGTGGTTGGCGATTATGGAGGTGTTGTCAGTTCCATCTCCCAGGGCACCCTTAACGACCATCTAAAGAACAATAAGATTAGACCCAAAGGATTACGGAAAAGAGAGCGTACTGACCTGTGCGCAAACTAAACCGCCTAGGCTGTGTGCAACGAAGACCAACGGTCGATCTGACTGCAAATGGGTTGTTAGTTATGACTGTCACCGTAACGACAGAGTTGAAAATTCTCACTGATTCGGTCTTAGCTCTTAGTCCAGCGAGTCTTTCGCATAGATCAGCCGCGTGAGATTCCATGGTCCCCTTGGTAACTTCTTCATCAAGGTTAAACTTGGTCACATCGGCGTCGTAGCCAAAGGTGAAGATGCGGGCCTTGGGGAGGTCCTCGCTAAGGATCTGCTTAGGCCATAAAACGCCATGTTTGGTCCAAGTGTTCAATCTGTTGCCAAAGAGCCCATGGACAAACACGATGCTAGTGATGGAGTCAGTGGGCGGTTCAAGGATGAGGGGAAGTGTGAAAGATACTCAAGATCTGCGCTCTCAGGGGAAGAAAGCTGTTCCAGGCCAAGCTGTGACATTGTGTGGGTAAGACTTTGCTTTACTGTTGAGAATAGAGACAGAATCTGAAACAAACTGGAAGTCGGGGGAGCATGAGCAAAAACCTCTGGGCCAACGAAACCGAATCAAGCAGATCAGGCTGAGAAGATATTCTCCATTTTCAACCAGCCACCGCTCCGCCCACCTGAGGTCTTGGCTAGGTCAGGTGGCCTCGGATATGCAACCATCAATGCACAGTTGAAATTAGGGCGGTGCGGCTGGGGGATTGACTCTAACGATTGGCCCAGGTAGAGAAGAGGCGGTTAGCCAACATGTCTTGGATGCATGCTGACAGAGGCGAAGCGACAGCTCAGCCCAGAACGAGGCCTGCCATTAAAATGACGCGGGGCGCCCTGAAAGTCACCCCCTTGGATAAGTCCAAGCCTTAGAACCCAAGGATGGGTTCAACCTCAACCCCGATGCCGAATGGCACCTCGACAGGCACCGTCCAGAACCAAGTCTTCGGAGATCAACATGTGTACGGTAATCAGAGCTTCAATTCGTAAGTTAGGATTCATTTCCGTTAGAAGCATCCCAGCAGTCAAGATCGAAGCTCATATAATTCTAAGGCGGCCCGATGCCGCGCAAGCCCTGATCCAAGATTGCCTGAGGTCCTTGGCATATCCAGAGATGAATGACCGGCCCAATACAATTGGGGTCTCTACCGGTGGAACCTGCGAGTGGCTTCTTCGACACAAAGTATGGAAAAGCTGGAAATCTTCTCAACGTGGTTTACTCTGGATTAAGGGCAAGCCGGGGTCGGGGAAATCAACCTTACTACGGCATGCCTTTCACGAGCTCAAGTCGACCAAGGCGGCAAAGAAGGCACTCATATTGTCTTTCTTCTTTCACGGTCGCGGTAACGACCTACAAAGGAACCAGCTCGGCCTCTTCCGTTCGCTCCTACACCAAGTCCTCTCCGAAATGCCCGAGGAGTTGGCCGAGTTGGTGACCACCTTTGAGCAACGGCGGCATGGAATTGGCAGACCAGGAGTAGACTGGAACTGGGATCTCGATGAGTTGCGCGAACTTTTCAAGCGGTCAATTCTCGACATCCTGAAGAACCGACCTGTCTGGATATTTGTTGACGCCCTAGACGAGAGCGGAGCTGAGAATGCAAAAGCCGTCATGCGACATTTCAAGGACTTGCTACATGGACAGTCTGCCCTTTGGAAGCTTCGAATTTGCTTTGCTTGCCGCCACTACCCTGTCCAGAGCTGGGAAGGTGGCTTCGAAATATGCACCGAGCATGAAAACAGACAGGATATTCTCACCTATGTCCGAGCCCGACTATCCGATTTCCAAAATCACACCACACTTGCCCTTCCGGATCTTATCACTGAGCGCTCTGGTGGTCTCTTCATCTGGGCACGCCTCGTTGTTGACCGGATTCTGGATCTTGAGCTAGTAGATGACCCCAACGGTGCTGACCAACTGATCAACAAGATCATTGACACACTTCCTCAGAATCTACACACCCTCTATGCTGACATAGTCCGAAACAAAGAACAGACACCGGAATTCTTGAGGTTGATGCAATGGATCAGTTATGCCAGGCGGCCTTTGTCGTTGGACGAATTGCGGTGGGCAATGGTCGTTGACCCCGACTCACCATACACTTCATTGCGACACTACAAAAACACTCCTGACTATACCGAAAGCAATGATGTTATGGAAAGGAAAGTGAAGACGCTGAGCCACGGCTTAGTAGAGATCATTCACTCCTCCGAGAAACGAGTAGTCCAATTCATACATCAGTCAGTCAAGGACTTCTTCGATAACGGGGCTCAGGAATCTCTAGGAGAAGCTTCCGGGGACAAGCCTTTCCAGATTACCGAAGTCACGCACTACAAGCTATACAGGACATGCATTCACTACTTGGCCATGGAGGAGATTGCACAACTGTCCAACTTTCACAAGATGAACCCGACGCGGAAGCACCAACTGAAGGAAGCTGTTTTTTCTACTTATCCCCTACTAAGCTATGTCACCAGTTCGTGGATCACGCACCTTGCAAGAAGCCAGGAGTGTCCCCAACAAGAATCCCACCCCTTCATTTGGCCGCCGAAGACTATCCTGGAGCGATGGATTGATAATTCTTACTTTATAAACGAGTGCATGTCCTGTCCACCATACGATGTCACCCTAGTACATGTACTAGCACGATACGGATTGACGGTGGCGCTGCGGAAGTTTTTGAGCCAAGGACAATCGGTCGACATAAATGCAAGGGATACTGATCATCAGAGTCCATTGCATTATGCTGCCGATCGCGGCCATACAGCCATAGTGCAGATTCTTCTCGCGTCTGGGGCTGAGGTCGACAGCCAAGGCTATTGGGGGGTGGCGCCGTTGCATTTGGCAGCATGCCGAGGACATGTTCCTATCATGAAACTCCTATTGGAGAAAGGAGCTAATGCCGACCTCGAAGCTGTCGATGGCTGTACCCCGTTAGTATGGGCAGTCGAGGGCAAACAAGAAGCAGCCATCAAGATGCTGCTCGAAGAAGCCGTAGACGTCAACTACGAATATGTATCCCCGCTATTCATAACCCCCTTCACCATCCGCGGTATTTTCAACAATATGCGCCTCTTTGGGGATGACAGCCCGTTGATACACACTCGATCCTCTATCAGATGGCAGCTCGCGCGAGACTTTTATACTGTGTTAGACCTGGATGATTACCTCTTGTTCTGGAATCCGTTAACGAAACTGTTTGGGCGTAGTCATGATTATTCGAAGATTGGTCTACGGAGGAGGCATGCCCGTCCTGCAGACAGGACACCACTATTGCGGGCGGTAGAGCTTGGGTTCCAATCCATTGTCTCGATGCTGCTTGATAAAGGAGCAAGTCCAGAGTTGGAGTGTAGGACTGGATGGTCACCTCTGTTGCTGGCAAAGTTGAGACGGAATTCTTCGGACCAACTTGTTATCGGGTTACTGGAGGGGCATCAGCGCGATTCAACTGTTTAAACAGATTTCGTCACTTGGGAGAAGCAGTGAGTAGTCGCATATACAGATACTGAAGGGAAGCCTGTTCAAGTGAAACACTCATCACCGGAAGAGATGTGCCGAGAGAGGACGCATGATCAAGTACCTAGATTCGAATCGCTGTCATGGAGAGATGAAAGGGGCTATGATGATCAACCACAACTGACATTAAGGTAGTGAGTGATATGTGACATAGAGTCAGATTGTCCTTAAGACAGAGGCATGATATGATGCGTTAGGGGGGCGTTTTACAGCATTAAGCTTTGGTGTTGCCATGTGTTCATCAGTGTGCTCTTTGATATTGCGTACGACGGAGACATCATGAGATTTAAAAACAAACAAGACTATATGGCGTGTCTTCGTAATACATCCTCGATTCACTCTGTTTTGTTCAAAGGCCTAAAGACCCCATCTGTATCTCTCGTGCCAGTGATTAAGGGCAAGATTTGGCTATAAATTCTGGCGACCACTTCACTCTCTCCAGTATACAACTCATCCACAACAATCTACCCACACCCACCTACCTACATAAAGAAAACCTCGAGACCAGCTAGTCTTAGTTCCCTCTGGAACTCTCGTTTCTCGCTAGGGCTCAATTTTATGTCTCAGGCACTTATCGTGATATACTACTCGTTATATTCTTCGTTATAGACGACCGGGACTCTTGTAATTACAGTAGTGGCCATTCTAATAGACAAGAAGAGGATAAAGATAAAGGTATCGATAGCCAGCTAGAGGAGCAACGCAGACTTTTTATCCTTCCGGGGATAATGAAAGGTATTATCTTATATAAAAGACGCACCTTTCTATCTAATTCTTTATAGCTATTGCTATAAAAGTTAAAATTTTTAGGTTATGGTCTTTTATGGTATTAGGTTTTAATACTGTTATATATTAATAGCTGTGTTTTTTTATTATTATGGCTGATAGCTTTGATATCATTGCAGCCTATAATAATAAAGAAAACCTCCACACAAAAGCAACGTTCTCCACCAAATCTCACCATGGAGTCGACTCTCCCGTTTGCCATCCAATTCGAGCAAGATTCCATCCTCGACAAGGGGAAGCTCAAGTCGGTCCTCACCACGATCTTCGCATCAACCCTCTGGGCCTGCCGTGACGCTCCCGATACGTTTTTCGTCGAAGCGGCCTACGAACCGCGTGTTTGTGTGGTGTCGGCGCTGGTCGCAGCTGGCGCACTTCGCATGAGGACTGCAGATGGCTCGATCGCTATCGGAGACGAAGTCGGAACAAAGTCGAAGGAGACTGAGACGGATGAGGAGGAGAAGCCTACAACGGAACCAAAGAAGACGAAGAGTGCTAAAGTGGAGAAGACTAAGGTCGAATCGATGGAGGAGGAGAAATGAGTTCTTTGTTATATTTGAACCTCGGGCCTTGATGAGGTAACTGATCCAGAAGATCGATGGAGGAGGAGTATGTCAGGAACTTGGACGACATGGCAGTCGGAATGGATATGGAAAGGCCTCCCGGAGCGACCAATGTTTCTATCGTTCCCAGGCCACCAAAGCCTAGGATAAAGGACCTGAAATGGGAATGGTAATGTCTCCGAATTGAAGTTCGTGGGGATGGCGGTGGAACAGGGCAGCCCGTGGCTATTAGGCTAGAACAACGCAGATTTTGACTTTACTATATCTTACCTGCCATCAAAGAGTCAATTAAGATCTCTATCTGACAGGAACAGGGACCCTTATATCGCAAAATGGTGCCTGGTAATGGTGTATTGAGGCGTCGAACGATGGAAGAAACATTTGGCTTTTAGACGTAATATTCTAAATGAAGTGTGCTGATATAACATAGTGATCATTTTCACCTAGTCAAAGTTCTTACCCGTTTCACTGTTTTTCCCTTTCACTGTTGTCACTTCTGGCAGACCGCAACAATAGCCGTCATGGGAACGCCCACGCCCTGACTTCCGTCATTCATAGTGTAGGAAGACGATGACTCATCGATCTTTTCACGGACCGCCCGACGAAAGCTGTTCTGATCCTCTTCGGACCAGCCATTCCAAAGCATCTTGAACGAGTTCAGGATCAAGTCCATCAAACCCTCTGCAGATGATGCACCATAATGAACAAGCTTCTCAGAAACAGTGACATTTTCAAACCCGCCGTCTCTCAGACACTTTTCAACCTGAGCCGAATCAACCACTTCTCTGGAATGGGTAGCTTGAATGGCGGATCATCTGGCCGTACAACACTTTGAGCCGGATGGATGACCTCCAGGTAGCCTAGAACAGCCCAAGAGGTAACAACTGCGACACCACCAGGCTTCAAAGTGCGATAGATTTCCTTTGCACCCGCGTCTCCATCTGTGTAGAAGAGGATGCCCAGGTTTGTGATGCTGTGGGTAAACATCTCATCCTGAAACTCCAGCTTCTCACCAGGCATTATGGCAGTGATTGAAGTTTCAGAAGCTCCCAGGGCATCGAGATTCTTGCGAGATATCTCAACCATGTTGGGAGCGGGATCGACAGCGTAAAGCTTTGGCGCATTTGCGTTTGTTCGACGAGCACGCAAGACGATTTCCTCGGCCACGATGCCAGTTCCGCATGCATTGTCAAGGACGATCGCGCTTGGTTGGTAGATGCTCTCTAGCTGTGGAATGTCGAGAAGCAACCGAGCTAGTTCTCGAGTGCATCCACCTGTAGAGGCTTCATACTGAGCAGCCGTTGAGTCAAAGTGGCCAATGGCCGTAGGTCCGGATTTCTGTGGCATGTTCATGGATTGGTCAAGAAGACAGATGAACAAAGAGTTGACTTCAAAAAAAAAATTAACTGCCTACGTAGTAGAGACGGCCTCATAACCATCAAGGTTAAATGCCTCACTTTGAGCACATAGATGACTCATTTGTGCCAAGACGAAAGCGAGCCACAACGGTCTAACGCATCACCAAGTAGAGGTAACTCGGGAACTCTAAAGGAGTAGTTAAAAACATAGAGCCCAAGCCGGGTAAAGGATTATACGCCGAAATCGCGGTCTACGCATTGCCTACTTCCACGCCCTCCCAACGTCAATTACGGTTCTCCGCCGTCACGGGGCGTAGCTACGCCAGCAGCAGAGACTACCCCACAAAGGGGGCGACTGGTCCCTACTAGGCAACAAGCTGGACAAAGTATGATGGGAAACCTCTCCTTCTTTTTGGGTGGAAAGTCGGCGTCGGACGGGCCCAAATGGACACCTAACCTAGAGGCAGTGCGAGCGACAGTTAAGTTTACATTGGCAACGGGAAGACTAAGATGAAAAGGTGAAGAAGAACATACCAAACACTCATATCACCGCTAACTACTAACATTAAATAGCCTCAAGTTGATAGACCATGCTCTAGCTAATGGGGATAGGATGTCAGGCACTTGGAGAAATGGGCCTTTCAGCAGGCTACCACGCAGTTGTAAAAAACTCAAGACACTAAAGCTAACTATCTCGAGTTTTAAACGCAAAAGTCTCACTAAATAAAATATAATAAAAATATTAAAGATAACTATCTAAGCTATCTAAAGATTTATATTATTATTTCTTATTTTTATCTCTTATTTAGCTCATCGTTAGGCTATAAATTGAGTATTCTTTATTAAGCGAAACCGTTCTAGTGTCTTAAGTTTTTTAACGACCGTGTGGCTACCTAGTGGGGAAGAAAGGTGGGGCTCTCTTGGGTCTGGATGAATAGCGGGGAAGCGGAGACAGCCCGCTTTAAACCCGATACTGAGACTGACCTAGCGTTTTGCTTAAGCTCTGTGGAGCAACCCCGCAACAAATCTCTCACAACGCTCTGAACGTCATAGGCAGCTCGTCTTAGCTATTGTAGCCTTTGAGTACGTCTAGAAAGTCTCAAGCTAACATGAGACTTCTAGAAACGAAATCCTACGAGCTCTTTGAGGCCAGTGACATCCCAGCCCCCTTTCCATCCTACGCTATTCTCTCGCACACATGGATATCATCCAAGGACGAAATCACCTACCAGGACATGAAAACGAGAAAAGGAGATATCAAGAATGATGTTTACAAGCAGAAAGGGTGGTCAAAGTTGAGGAAATACTGCGACCGGGCGGCAAAGGATGGTTGGGAGTGGGCCTGGATGGATACCTGCTGCATCGACAAGACCAACCCTGCTGACACCCAAGAAGCTATCAATGCCATGTTCCGGTGGTATCAGAGTGCGGGTATCTGCTACGCTCACTTGGAAGATGTAGATGTCCTCAGAGATGTCAAAGACATGGATCTACCCCAGAATGTGGATTTTGACGGCACCGTTGGCAGCCGGAACGCCGCTAATCCTAACGGCCCACTCCACAAAGCCCTCGAGCGCTTCTTCATCAAGGCGAAGTGGTTCACCAGGGGCTGGACGCTGCAAGAGCTACTAGCACCTCATTATCTGGTCTTTGTTGATCGTGCGTGGCGCCGGATTGGCACTCGAGAGAGCTGGGCTCATGAGATTGAACGAGCCAGTAACATTGAGGCACATCACTTGACAAGCTTTGAGCCAACGGATTTCGCTTCGTGTTCGACAGCAATGAGGTTCTCGTGGGCTTCTGGCCGCGAAACAACTGTCGAGGAGGATGAGACGTACTCTTTGCTGGGTCTTTTTGGGATTAGTCTGCCTCTCATCTATGGAGAAGGAAGCAGGCAGGCCTTTAATAGACTCCAGCGTCAGTTGATTATCGTCTATAACGACGACTCATTGTTTTCTTGGAAAGAGCCTCAGGCAATCGGTGGGCGCCCTGTCCGCCCCGAACATCAAGGCAAGCTACAGTTTTGGACTACCATACGCTCGCTCTTCGCTGACTGTTCGGTCACAGCCTCCAAGTCCGGATGGGGGATTCTCGCACGTTCAGTCAAGGACTTTTGGGACGCTTCCAAGGTCAAGGCTCTAGGACACTATGGCAACACCTTCTCCATGACAAACCAAGGCCTGGCAATTACCGCAAAGCATTGGAGGCACAAGGCTGATCTCAACGCCGGTCTCATCCGACTCAATTGCAGCATTGGGTCTGACAGTAGCCAGGAAACTGGCATTTATCTCACCTACGATGCTGATGCGGATGTCTACCATCGAATACGCATCCATCAGCTCTGTGACATGAGTCAAATCAACTTCAATGATTGGAAGGAAGAGCGCAGCCGCGAACCTATTCTTATTCGAGCTAACAACTATTCGGACCGGCTCATGTGCTCGTCAATATTTTCTTTGGACTATCCCGAACCGATCAGCATCGTGGCCAAGTACATCGCAACCTTCAGTCATTCTGTTGTGAAGAAAATCACACGGCTTCTAGATGGTGATTCCCGCCGATCGCTGGTTCGGGGCCTCCAGGAGGGTGAACTGTGCATAGAGCCAAATAGGGTAGTATTCATCAACGTAGAACTCGATGACGAAGGAACACGGTGGAAGTTTGACGTAATCATTAGCCTTTCGAAGAGCTGTTTTCCACGCGTCGGGATATTAGGAAGGGAGAGGGAACTGTGGGAACGGCCAGGAGATCCGCTGGGTGAGGAGTTGGATATGTACGAGGCATTAGCAGGACATGTCCAATTTACTCCATCATCGGATCCGACGTATCCAGCAGTCGCCGTGGAGACGACGGAGAATCTGGTTGTTGGCGTACACCTTCTCCCCAAACCGCCGCGGGAAAGGTCGAGGAATCTTAGACGGGACAACGGGGTGAGAGAGTATGTGCTGAGAATATCTGTTGGTCGCCGTGACGAAGAAAGTCTCAGGAGGAACACGAGACACTGGTCACCAGAAGAACGGGAGGATACGAGAAAAAGACGAAGGATCTCATAAACTAAGCTATCTATATCTGGGGGCAGAATGGGTTTCATATGGAGGAATGGTAATACATAGGCAGAAAAAGAAAGAGGAGAAAAAGGAGAAAGTAATACAGAGCTAGTCAAGAAAGAGGAATACCCGTCATAAAGTGAGCCTTAACTATCCAGAACCGATTCATGGGCTCGCCTCAGCTTTGACATTAGGTGGGATCATAGCTTGTGCCACGAGTGTCAGTCTCTCATTTAGATCAATCCAGTCCTTGTCACTGGCACTGAGGTCCTTCTCGAGGTTGGAATCGACTTCCTGGGATGCCAACTTCCGGAGCCATACATTGCGGCGAGTTGATGGGGCAATGATTCCGTCCATCCATGTCGTAGATCTCTGGTTGCCCAATGCTTGAATGGTCCCGATCATAGGTGTTCGACCACTGAACTGCAAGGTTGTCGCGTCCACTCGTACTCCTTCTCTCTTTAGCCATCGTGCAGCAATACGGTCGTCACTGAAGGAAACGTAGTCAGTTGCCGAGGCAACAACAACAAGAGAGACCAATGCCACTCCATCCCAGCCTTTTTGGGCTGCCACATAGGTCATCATGAGAATTTGCAGTGCCTCCAAGAGTCGTAACCCGTAACCATGCCAGACACCTAGAGGGGACTTGACATCTTGGACCATGGTCTTGTTGAGGACGGTATCAATGATTCCGCGAGAGCCGATGTAAAGGTACCACGTTGAAGAGTTCTCATGGAGTGAGACCAGCATGCAACCCGGGAGGTCGCCCTCGTTGTTCTTCAGATACCCACTCGGTCTCTCGATCGTCATGAGCTGTCTGCTAACTCGCAAGAGGACTGCAAGGAAGACGGCAGCAGCTGTTCCGTAGAGGCCAAAAAGACAACATACAACGCTTATCCCTAGAAGCCCGCTGAGAAACAGCCCTTCTAGGGCCGTAGGTAACCCATCCCAAAGGTATCTAGCATGGCTGACTTTCTTCGTACTTTCGGAGAAGTGGAGAATGTGAAGCTTCTGATAACGGCGAAAGGGGCTGTTGAGCTTGACGGGCTCGAAGGAGTTCTCTGAGCCAGGTTCCTTTCCCAGTAGGTGAAGGGCGATTTGGTCCACCTCTTCCGGTACCTTCTGGACCTTGACACCCCGAAGAGCATAGGCGCTTAGAATAGCTGCCACGGCTCCATTGGCGCAGGGAAAGATGCTACCCCAGTTGACGTCCCAGACCTTGTGACTGAGATCATTGACTGAAGAGGCACGGTCGAAGAACTCCTGGCCTTGCTCCAGGAAGTCGGCAAGGGTCCCCAGCACTCCCAGACGAGGGAAAAGGGCAATGGGAACGTGGCCGGATAGGGCAGTTTGGCCGACCAGACGATATGGAAGTCGGCTACTGGCAAGGTATATCGCCAGCGGTAGCAGGGCTACCCATTCAAAGACGATAGAAATGGGTGAGGAGAGCACAGATAGCACTGGTGGCTCAACACCGACGGATCCGAAACTGGCAGGAGAGTCTTGTGATGACATACTGATGAATCCGATGAAGTTAACTAGCAAATCGACAATGTTGGAAGAAAGTGTCTGTCTTCTACTATTTATGATGCTCCGAGGGCATTTGGATGGATAATGTCCAAGTCAGCACACTGTGGGCAACCTCCCTCCGCACAGCCGGATAAGCGGGGTAGTGAGAGACCCATTGGTGCAGGTGCTGTAGTTGTACCAATGATATGAACTCACTACTCCAACGATAACCGGAATCATTCGACTGTATTGGCTGTGCCACTTCAGCTGCGCCTCATTCGAAAACTGGATGGAACGGAGAAGGATGCCTTGCTGCATGCCTAACAGACCACTGTAAGAGACGGAACATGCCGCTTTTGTCTTCAGGAAGGGGACTTTTGATGAATTTTACGATGAATATTGCACTAACCCAGGCAAACTACATCACAGCCTATCCGTTTCTCCACGGGAACCAGGCAGCACCTACATCCCACACATCTACAGTTCCATTTCTAAGAGGTTCCTAGGCTCACTAGGGACATACCGAGGGGCATTGCACCTCCCAGTTGACTAATGGCAAATGTTCTCCCGGGAAGAATTGGCAGCCAAGCCATAGAGGCAACACATAAGAGGGAAGCTGGCATTCGAGTACGCTAATGCGTGGTCTGCGTATGTAGATCGAGATATGCCTGACAAGTGGCTGTGACGGATGAAACTGACGCAGGTCTTCTCTTGCCACGATCTCCTTATCTGTGGTTGTTATTGTTTTTGTCCTAAATAACATCTCCAATAGATACCACCTTTTCTATTCCCGAGAGTGGATAGACGCCTTGCCTTTTTCCTCTACATCACCAGTGTTATTTTTTTCGAGGGCTTATTTGTTTCTCCTATTTCGGCGTTGCCTCGGGTCTGATAGGGGGATGGCTAACTCAGCCTAGATTTTCATAGCATTCCTCCTCAGGGAGGGCCCCAAACTGATATTGATGTCCTCCAACACAGGCTGCCTAATGAATAAATCCGCCCCTTCCACACTGAACCGGCAGTCTGTGGCTTTGGAGAAGGCAATCCGTCCAGCTGTCAAAAGACGAGTCCATGATATCATGGCTCATGCTAGAGGTGGTATGGGAAGCCTTGCTGGCAGGGACGGGGCAGAAACAAGATAAGTAACATAGGTACCTCGATAGACAAGGAACAAGCTGCTGAAGGTATATACTAACATAGTTGAGCATTTCAGGTGTTGGTGGTTTGTTCAAGTCTATTCTTTCGTCTCGTAATCTACGCCCTCCCTACCAGAACCTCGGAACCTCCTAATATCGTCAATAAGACTATTAAAAGCCGTGGCACTATTTGTGAGCCAGCTGCTATGTTGTGGGTTGGTTCGTAAAATGTTGGGATGATGTCACGTAGCTAGAAATCCTAGAATCGACCTGATGTACTCCGTACCGGTACTGGTACGTATTTTAACTGCTGCCCCCCACGGGTTCATGCTAAAAGCCAATCAGGTCAACGGTAGGCCGCCCTTGGCCATATTTCCTTTTTGCTATCATGTTTTCAACCCAACTAGCTGAGCCGTAACGACACCATGACGCTTGTTCGCCCTGTTGCCTTCCCCTGACAGGCAGCCGCCTGTGCCTTAAAGACGTCGATGGGGCACCCACCCACTGCGACGTAGGCGGTAGCCAATAGACTCAACCTTTTCTCCAGAGGCGGATGATTCATGGCAAGCATTTCTCAAGTAATAGCTAGACAATAAAGTCAAAATTTGTTCTCGCTGGCCCTTTTTTTTTCGTGTTCTTCCATCGCTGTCTAACATCTTGGACAACGCCTGTGGCTGAGCCGTACATATAGGCCAAAGGGGTAACAAATGTTGCATCTATACCAACTTCATCGTGAACATGGGTGCCCAATTCTCAACAATATTATTATGGTTAGAGCAAGTGTCTTCTTTACCCCACTACTAATCGTCAAGTTTCTTGCCAACAGCTAGATAAATCACCATGCCGGTAACCTAGGTATGAGAAGGCAGAACTGCAAGCTTATGAAGGAGAACATGACGGTTGGATATTATTACCCTGCAACCTGTACCACGTAGTAGAGACAGTGACAGAATCGTTTGAAGAATACGTGAGCAGATATGAGTGCCTGTAGGCTCTCGCCGTACAGTTTTTCCCACTACATTAGAGGATACCGGAAGGAGGAAAGACCCAATATATGCCCTTCGATCGTGCCCCTAGGCTTGTCCCGACACAGAAGCTCCATCAACATTGAAAGCATGCTAGAAGATTGTCAATAAGATCCAATGTTTGTTCTCCTTGTGGCCATCTTACCAAGAGCGACTGAAGCGTTTCAGGTGGCATATCCTTCCCCTTACCAAACCCTCCTCCTGCTAGCTGAATTTTTCTCTGTTGGCGAGACAAAACGCCGGCCTACAGCTAGTCAGTTGACAGCCAGAATAGAATAGTGCGACTCTCGGACCTGTTCGACTGTATTCGTAACAATGTATCGTATGATGACAACTTGGGCTTTCTGGCCAAGCCGGAGCGCTCTTCCGATCGCCTGATCTTCAATAGACGGGTTCCATTGCGGCTCTAAGAGAAAGATACGAGATGCAACCGCAAGGTTCAGTCTTGAAATCGTTAATGCATCTATGCACCGAGGTTATGAGAAAAATTGATACTCACCCTACCGCACCAGTTCCCAGCGTCATCAGTAGGATATTTAGCCTAGGACGGGACTGAAATTCCTCCAGCACCGTACTCCGCTGTGTCAGTGAGCATCCACCATGGATGATTCTGTGCTGTATTCCGTGAGCGGATAAAAGTTCTCCGACAAGATCAAGTGTTTTCTTCCAGCAAGAAAAGACGATACTTTGAGTTCCAGGGTCAGCTTTTTCAAGTTGAAATATTGACGTGGAGGACAGGGTACCTTTTGTGCCCAGGATCGCTGCGAATATCAGACAAGAGTGCAAGCAACTTTGATGGATATCTTCCTGCAGAGAAAGTACCGCTGTAAGAATGGGATGTAAAGCCAGCTGGTAGTGAAATTTCGGGGATTGTCGATTCATTCCCTGGCGCACAGGTCGGACAACGGTCATTCTCTGAACGATGCTGAGGCGTGCAGTTGGGGCAGACCAAATGGCAACAGGGTGATATGAATATCCCACCATCGGTGTCTTCGGAACTATTGATGGAGTATATAGTTGCGGAGCAGTAAGCACAAACATTCAGCTCATGCTGCTGAAGGTAAGTCAATGCCTCATCCGAGTCCGATGGAAGTCCCGTTGGCGCTATCTGCAGAACGTTGTTTGCGCTGCCATTGTTGCAAAACAGCCGAAGCTTGAGGAGCGAATCAAGAACTATGGAGTTGATCCTGTTCTTGATATGTCCACTAACTGCCATCTGGATCTGTATCCGGGCTTGCTGGATTAAATTATCGTACTCCTGCCGCTCCAGAGGCGTGAGGTCCACCTCACGAATTCTCGGGATAGGCGGTGGTAAATCCAACAGCTGTTTTGTTCTTCTGATGCAGATGGTTTGTAGCAATGTTTGAAGATTCCGAAACCGGTCTTTCGATGATGAGGCTGTAGGGCTCGTGATGAATTTTCGAAATGTTGAAGGCTTTTCCAGTACAGGCACCTTGAGAAAGGAGACCAACGCTCCGAGGTCTTCGAGGCTGTTCTGGATGGGCGTGCCGGTAAGGCACCAGCGGTGTTTTCCCGAGAGCCGGGCGACGGCCTTGAACTGGTTCGTTTGACGATTTCTGATGTCATGGGCTAAGATAGATGTCAATGGCCAAGTCGGTATGAGGCCATGATTGCAGTCCCTTTTACGTACCTTCGTCCAAAACAATTCTGAACCAGTTAATCTTGGCCAAGGCACTCTTGCCGCGAGAGAATTCTGTTGCAACCGTGGCATACGTGGTAAAAACTATCTCCCGCTGATAGAGAAGATGTGTTTCCTTGTGCCTTTCTCGCCGGAGGTGCTGGTGAAATGAGAGACTTCCAGAGGTATGCCTTGTCCGCCCATTAGCCCGGTCACTGGAAGAGACTTGCATTGCGTAAACTATACTTGTGGACTTCTTCCATCCAATTTTTAATCAGGACTAATAAACAGTTAGCCCAAGTGCCCCTCTCTTCTAGCCATTACGTTCTCGGCCAGCACTTACGTGAAGATGGCGCTAGAATGAGTGTGGCTCTGGAGGGAGTTTTGGACTGCTGTTCAGTTGAGGTCAGTTGGTTCTCCGAGGCCACGAATTTCTCCGCTCGGTCCAGAGAGCTGGCAATTGTCGACAAGATGACGAGGGACTTTCCTAGACCCATCTCGTCTGCAATGATGCCACCCTCGGCCTCTTCTTGTTTGGGGCGCCTTGCTCCAGTGAAGATATGCTGGTAACTGTAGGAAGACGACGTGAGTGAGATGCTTCTTAAAGTTGAGATCAGGCTTGGGCTCTAACAAGGGCTCATCCGCATCCAAGTCATTGTACTTCCACAGGCTGAGTTCGGAAGGCACGTTGCCGATCTCTCGCCCTGAAACGAAGTCGATCGCTTCCTTCTGGTGGCTGCAATGAATAGAGAATGGTCAACATCGGTTCCCAATATGTCAGGCTGGACAGGTCTTACGGTAAAAGGACAGTCCTGATACGGTCATCGACAGGAATGTCACGTAGAATGGTGTGATGTGACAGCGAGTCGAGAATCGAACCAACCACAGCAGAGGCGTCCCCTTGAACTTCTTCACCCTCATCCTGACCTGAAGTCTCAACTTGATCCTGCCTAGATGGAAGCAGTGTTTCGATGGGGACTTGTTCCGAGTATCCTTTTACTCGAAAAAAGTGCGGGTTATGATACTCGACGTTTTCCCGTCCGTACTGTGGAAACTGGAGAAAAGTGCCAGTCTCAGACAAGATGGCACCAACCTTTTCAGCGTCGTCTCGAGCACCATAGAGGTTGATCTCTACAGGAAGCAGGGTCGGTATATGCCAAGTGCTTGCCTCCACGACCTCTCTAGGTACATATGCTCGAAGACTGACGTGCGGCCCATCATCGAGGGCATGGAGCTTTCTGGACATCCCCTTCGTTAAACGCGCAAAAGTACGTACGCCATCCCCTAGGGCAAAGTAATCGCCTTCTTTCACAACGGCGAAGGGCTGCGACAATAGGGTTTGTGGGTGAATTCGTTGGCTGAGTTGTGCTTCCTCGCCAATGATCTAGACCATGGTTAATTTGTGAGTAACTTCGCTCAAATGTCAGATACATGAAGCCATACACTTCCGAAGCAGGCATTCTCGTCCGGTATGTCGTTGATTTGCTCAAAACTTGGTGTTAGAGTGGGAGTAGACCAACTTTGCCCATGCTCATCGAACGGATATGGTCGTTTCAGAGAATTTCGTGCCATCTCCATTCTTGCAAATATCAAGCTTGAGGTGAGGCTATTCCAATGCCGCAGAATGGAAGTTGGGCTTACTGCTCCGGCCCAACGATTTTGCGGCAAACCGATGTGATCTTGCTGCGGCTGAGTAACCCGGCTGCCTTGGCTCGTTTACCCCGCACTTTTCCCGTAATTTTGGCAGCAATCAATTTCGGCGGTTGATGCCTTTACTGTGACCGGCGACTTCTCAGGAGGCTCAGCGTGACATTGGGTCCCTTCCTTTATCTCGGTATGGTTCGACACTAAGCGCAGTATTAGCTTTCGCACCTAACATTAGTCTGCTATTCTTCTATAGCAAGCGCAAGGCCAAGGACCAATGGAAACCGACCATCCCCACTCCCCGGGATTCCAGACGGCATTGGAGGAATTCAAGAAGGATTTGAAGAAAAGGGACCAGGAGAACTTCAAGGTCACTACCCGTGAGACGTTGAGGACGAGCATTGCGACTTTGCAAGTTCAGCAGCATGCGCAACGAAGACTACAGAACCCGAACCGGTTGATGCCCTTTCTCACGGCTGTTGAACAGTATGGGGAGGTGGTTCGGGAATTCTGCGACAATAACGAGATCATGGCTTTTATTTGGGTGAGTAATTCCAAAAAAAGACACCGAACTATCGAAGCTCACGGCTATATAGGGACCGGTCAAGGTCTTATTAGAGGTAATGCTCAATCCCTGGTCAAGCCAGTCTTGGGGACTAACCCAGTTGAACAGGCAACGGGTTCAATCGATTTCGCATTTAGCGAGCTTCTTGACATATACGAACGCATTGGGAAGGCTCTTCCACTTCTTTTACAGTATAGAAGCCTTTTCCGGGAAAAGCCTCATATGGTCCAGATTCTAGTGCTCATCTACAAGGATATCATCAAGTTTCATCAGATCGCCCTTAAGCAGTTTCGACGGCCCCGTCAGTATCCATTTCCTAGCTTACTGCTCAATCAGATTACTGATAGTTGGTGTGTAGAATGGGAGAAGCTATTTAAGACGACATGGGATACCTGCAAGTCTCTCCTCCGTGGAATCATATCAGACATAGCTCGACGGCGAAGTTCGATTGAGAACCAAGCCGATCGCCTTCACCTTGAAGAGCCACAAGAGTCTCCCCCAACAGTAGATGCTGTTTCAACCGCAGAAACTCGATTAGACGCCGAGACGGAGGAGAGACAACTTCATCGACGTTTGGCCGTTTATAGTTGGCTGAGAGCAACAAATCCCGACAACGATCAAGATCGCTTTTCCAAGATTCGAGAAGACCACCCTGGCACCGGACGATGGCTTTTGAACAACCAGTTTTTCAAAGAGTGGTTCGATCCTCGGTATCCCACAATTCCCCCATTACTCTGGCTCAAGGGCTTGCCGGGCGCAGGTGATTTTTTCTTAGTTCTTGGAGTCTATGTGCGAGAAAAGAAATTAATTCTGGGACAGGAAAAACTATCTTAGCTTCCCTCGTGGTAGAGAAAGCGCAAAAGCTAACGCCCCCCGTAACAGTGCTATTCTTCTATTGCAAGCACGATCAACCCGAGAAGAATACGTTTCATGCACTTGCTCGGAGTTTCCTCCTACAGTTTCTCAAACAGGATAAGGATTTGCTGACCTACTTGTACCGAAAGTGCTGTGACAGTGGCGAAGCGCTGCTTACCTCACGACCTCTACTCGAGGAGCTTCTAGCGTTTGCATTTAGAAGTTGCGAACGTGCGTATATCATCATTGATGGCCTAGACGAGTGCCCAAGAGATGAGCGCAAAGCCATCACACAATGGTTCAGGAAATTAGTCGAAACTCTCCCAACCACTGACCCCGACAGGTTGCGTTGCCTCTTCGTTAGCCAAGATGACGGCGTGGCTCGAAAGGACTTGGATGACCTTGTCAGCATCAAGATTGGAGCTGAGGACAACAAGCATGATATTCATGAATACAGTCGAGCAGAGGCTAACAAGCTCGCTGGGATATTCGACCTTTCAAGGGAGGAAGCGAGTGGGTTTGCTGACAATGTTGCTGATGCTGCTCAAGGCATGTTCCTGCTGGCAAAGCTGGTTTGGATCAACCTCTTGGGTCAAACATCCATTGCAGGAGTTGAGCGACAATTGGGCAACAACTTTCCAAACGGAATCGACGAAGCGTGAGCAGTATACTTCCGGTTGAGTACTTTTAACTGACTTCTTGGTAGGTATGAACGAGTATTGGATAGGATGATTGAGCAAGCTTCTCCTGCGGCGAAGGAGGATATCTCGTGGCTACTGGGGTGGCTGGTCTGTGCAAAGAGATCGCTGAAATGGCACGAGATACAGATCTTGAAGTCTATTGACCTCGACGAGGAGTCGGTAGAAGTTGAGCGGAACAAATTTCGGGTGGCTCCCAAAGATCTTTGCGAGTCCTTGGTCGAGATTCAACCAGACGGAACCCTCGAGCTGGTTCACGTGACTGCCAAGTAGTGAGTGTTCCCCCGAGGCAGAGCTATTGAGAAGTCCTACTAAAACAGAGCCTTGCAGTTTCTTGGTCAAGAACAAACGCTATGTTGATACAGCTGCTAAAGAACTGGAACTAGCGTGCTGCTGCATTGACTATCTGAACCTTCCCGCTTTCGAAAACCAGCCCACAGATGATGAGGTACTGAAGGGCGAGTATGGGCTCATGGACTATGCTGTTTTGCACTGGGTTCGACACCTGGAGGCTGGTACCGCACAACCTGATGGTTACGACCAACTAATGAATGAGCTTTCCGAATCTTTGGAGACATTCATCAGCCAACATTGGAGGGGCCCGACTGCTACTCTTCCCGTATCAGACGGGACCAAGAAGAGGCTTCGGTACTTCCAAGACCTATCCTTTTATGACAACCTCGCGCAAGCGGTGGCCTCGTCAAAGAAGCAGTTGAGATTTTTCGGAGAGATGAGGAAGGGGGAAATAGCTCTGGACCTTGAAGACACCGTCTGCAAGGTTCGTGAGGCCCTGGAGCGACTCTTGTCTTCCGATCTGGTGGAATCAGACCAGCAGAAGATCGAGGAGAGATACGGGAGCAACCTCTTCAAATGTCCCAGATTCAGCTGCCAGTTCTTCACGACAGGCTTCCCCACGGCTCAAGATCGCGACAAGCACATTGACAAACACACTCGGCCGTTCCGGTGCGCAGAAGAAGCCTGCACAGGTTTCACCATTGGATTTTCTTCCGAGGCAGAACGGGACAAGCACGTCAAGCATACGCATGCCACCGACGCCACGCATGATGAGCAATTCCCAACCGATGCAGAGGTGGCGCAGAGCATGCAGGGCAACACGGTCGAAGAAGTAGCCAACCAAGAGCCGCCCGTCCAAGAATCGATAGAGTCCTCAGAGTCCGAGCCAGAAGTCCAACAGCGACAAGTTCCCCCGCGCGACCGGTCGAGACCGAGAGAGTTCAAGTGCGACTATTGCAGCAAGGTCTGCACCAAGAGGAGCAACCTGAGGTCACACCTGCAAACCCATACGGGAGCGCGGCCTTATGTTTGTCACATATGTGGGAGCTCGTTTGGCAGATCGGGCGATCATAAGCGACATATGAAAACGCACGAGAGGGAAAAGAGATTCGTTTGCGCAGGGGTGTTACGGAATGGGGCCACCTGGGGCTGTGGGAGGAGGTTTGGCCGTGCAGACACATTGAAGACGCACTACAAATCTGAACTTGGCCAGAGATGTCGTCTTCCCTTTTTGGAGGAGCAGGAGCAGGAGCAGGAGCAGGGTCAGGGTCAGCAGCAAGAGCAGGTATAGAGAGAACAGTTAAGGCCATTTCTATCTTCAAAGCGGGCTCTAGTTATCGTGCATGTTAGAGATCCAGTTAAACATACGCCATCCTCTATCCGATACCCTATATGATAGCATGGGGCGTGACAGGTATTATAGAACCCAGGTAGGATGTGGCTGCCACGGCTCTTGGCTGTGTAGCGGCTTCGAAAGCGTAGGTGGATGAACAGGAAGAGATCTCTTTGATTCAGCCAGGCCGCTTCTTATTCCTCCTCGAACAGGCCTGGGTGACGCTCTTTATCGGGATATTAGTGGCACACCATTACTTTCGTTTTGCGCGTAGAACTCAGCCATCGACACAACCATCCTCAGCGAAAACCAGAGGCTTGCCCCCAACAGGTCGAGGGTGTGATTCCTACCAAGCTCGGTTTGGTGAAGCCGTCAAAAACACCATGGTTTGAAAAGAAAAAAACTGGCAAGCGGGTGGTTACTGCACTTCGATTGGCTAGGAGCGACAGGGAAGACAGATTACGGTAGTACAGTATCTCCCTGTCTGTGATACCCCTTATGTGATAGGCTGGCTCATGCTTTACGGCTCAACCAAAGGATACGCGGCGCTCCTCAGTAAAAGGAGGCTCAGCGATCAGCGAGGAAAGAAAAACTGGCAAGCGGGTGGTTAACCTGAACACGATTGGCCAGGAGCTCGGGAGTAATGGGTCCACCGGGGCGCTCGGCAAGGCGCAGCCAGCGGAGGTGGCAATTTCAGTCGGGGGGAGCCCAACGGCTTGCTTAGAGGTTTCAAGGCCGTCTTCATGAGAAGAGAAAATACCAAGCGGGTGGTGGACCTAAACACGATTGGCTAGGAGCTCAGGGTGGGGTCTACCGGCAGCCGACTTCATAGAAAAGAAGAAAATGGCAAGCTGAGGGTCGAATTGAACTCAATTGGCCAGGAACTTGAAGATACTGGGTCCGTCAAGGTGCTAAGTCGGGCGCAGCAGAGAGGCGATTTCCAAGAGCGCCCTACGGCTCAGCAGGTGCATTGCCTGCCGCTTCTTCAAGAGAAAGAAAAAAATGGCAAGCGGGTAGTTAACTCGAACTCAATTAGCCAGGAGCTCAGGGATAATGGGTCTACGGAGGGGCTCAGCAAAGCCCAGTAGAGGAGGCAACAACAAGGGCGGACGGAGGAAACGAAACGTGGTCAGGCGCCGAACGGCCTAACGGCCTGACGGCTCAGCATTTGTGGTCGACTCGAACTGCCAAGGTGCTAAGTAGGTAGGGCGCAGTAGAGAGGGGCGATTTCCAAGACCGCCCTACGGCTCAGCATTTGCTCCGCCCACCACCAATATAAAGAGGAAAAAATGGCAAGCGGGTGGTCGAATCGAACTTAATTGGCCAAGGAAGGCGCCAAGTAGGGCTCAGGCGATAGGAATGAGGACCCTTGATAGAATAAAAAAAATGGCACGCGGGTGGTCGAATCGAACTCAATTGGCCAAGAACCTGAAGATACTGGGTCCGCCAAGGTTCCAAGTAGGGCGCAGCAGAGAGGCGATTCTACGGCTCAGCAGGACCAAGCTGTGCGTCCTTCATAGAAATAAGAAAATGGCAGACGAGTGGTCAACTCGAACTCAATTGGCTAGGAATCTACCACGGCGCCGCCAAGGTATACACCAAGGCAATCTATGATAGGTAGATGTGAAGCGAGCTCGCTACGGCTCAGCCATAAGAACAGAACAAGCGGTGAGTCGAAGAAGAAGAAAAATGGCAAGCATGTGCTTAACTCGAACTCGATTGGCCAGTAGTACCTCAACAGAACCCACAGTACGCACCCTAGCCAATCGGAGCGCGCTAACTCTCGCATTGCCAGGTTGTATTTTCAACCCTCTCTGACTCGGCAGTTTTCTCTGTAATGCTGTGTTACGATCCTTTGCGTGTTGTTGAGCTATAGCGCGATCTAATTGGCCAGAGAAGCCCCACTGAAGGGGCTCTTTCAACTACCGTTTTTCAGCCGCTGTGTACGACAGCTGTGTTATTTCTGCTGAGTTCTGACCCTGTGCAACCTTTTGATGGTTCACAAGTTGAGCGATGGGATTTGGCAAATCTCCTCAGTAGTCTTGAGCTTCCAATATGTCACCACGCAAGTTTCCATCCATCTGCGAATGCTTGTCCGTGTAGGAGCATACACCGGCGACCCTCTGAGTTCGGCTGTCTCACTGGATGCAAAAGCTCTGTCATCGGATAATCCTGGTCATGCATCGACGGCTTTACGGATTACTCGGTATCTGTCTGTGGGGATGGGCTGACGAGTTGGAAGTGAACACTTGCAACCTATCATCGACTCTTGAACTGCCGAAGCCTGTTTGACCCCTTATGGAAACTGATTATCTGGTACAACTGTGACGAGTCGTGCAGCATGCGCTTGCGTCTTTGGTTACAAAAAGGGGCTAGTGATGAAATGGGTGTACAATTGTCACCAGGCCGAGTTCGATGCCGATGGCAACAAAAGC
The DNA here is from genome assembly GCA_003947005.1 of Fusarium floridanum. NCBI lineage: Eukaryota > Fungi > Ascomycota > Sordariomycetes > Hypocreales > Nectriaceae > Fusarium > Fusarium floridanum. Next base: position 1,197 of record NKCL01000016.1, on the reverse strand, counting down.
AACGGCTCGGTCTCAAAAAAACCAAACCTCAATATGGCTCGATTGGCCTGGCGAATCCTGGGCGTTCAAAGGCTGCCGAACCCGTCTGGAGCGGGTCAAGATGGAGACGTGAACACTCATAAGAGTGCATAAGATTGCATAAGAGTGGGGGTGGTGAGAGGAAACTTGTTACTTTTAAATAATGTGATATATATTATGTATTCAGGTGTTAGAATGCGGCAGAAGCAAGTGGTTCATTAAAGTGTCACTCGTTGTTTAATATGAAGCCGCACATGACCTGAATTGCCTCGTTTCCTGTCGGGGTGTCTCAAACCCCCCCTGCTCCGTGACCCTGGAGTCTAGGTTAGGTGCACTTATTGGTCTTGATCAGAGAAACAAAAAATCGAGGTTCAACTGCCAATCGAATTTATCCATTGACCAGTAGGGGTCACGATACAGAGGGGGTTCGAAAGCCCCCTCATTGTTCTCTTTCATTTGTCAGATTCCACAGAAAGGAAGTGGCCACCTCTCCTGCTGGACACTCTACTCATCACTGGATTCAACCAGTCAGTGCATGCTTGCTTATCCTGTCTTGTTAAGGTAGCTTTCCTCCAGGCAAGACGATAATAAGTTCATAATTTAAGGTATTTTAGCGATCCTTGGGCATTCAGGATATGTTGTACTATTCATATTGTGAGCTCCCGTCCATTCTTCGACACCATCCATGAATGAGTCTTGCTATTCCGACAGCCCATTATTAGTTACCTCAGCGAGCTCAGACCATTTCCAAGATGAGTCTAGCGGCTGCTAAAACTGACCACGTGACTTAGACAGACTCATCGAGCAAATGGTCTGAGGATTCTATCAATATCACCCATAGACTGTTCGATAATTTTCGGCGATTTTCGTGACTCTGAAGTATCGCAGCCCCTATATTTCATCCGTAGCCCCCTTTCAATAAGTCATATTTGTCTTTAATTTCACTGGGCTATATAAAAAGGTATGCTCTATCCAAGGATCTTCTTTGTTCGGTAATTTGCCTTCTATACCTTGCCGAGAACTCGAATTTGTGGTGAACCAAGACTTCGACAAAATCATCCATCTAGGCACTCTTCCGCCAGGTATCCCGCGTAGTATAGAGAAATACTATCCAAAATTAGTAAAATACAATTGAGCATTATATAAAGATTCCTCCAACGAAGGTATAACTGTCTATCC